>CM074947.1:5530016-5540794 GCA_037577455.1 Pangasius macronema
CCAAGGATGGGTACACGATCACAGCCTGTCAGAAACACTGAGAAAAGAGGAAGGACAGACAAAGAGATTGTGTAAGAGTATTGCAGAATGATGCAAGGAGGTCAGAGAACTTTAAAATGTAGGCATGTACCATATACAAGAGAAAATATATCACTTCTTTGGATTACTGTTTACAGCACTCAGTCTTAGTGGCTTAAGTTTGATGGAAAAATTATAGTGTATGTTGCACCGTAGTTTTGGAGGCCCAACATTTCACCAAACTAGGCACGTTCATCTGTTAACTGCCTTATCCTATGTAGTTGTATCCTTCAAAAAATATCTTATTAGGACCCATTGTGAATAAAAAAGAAACCTTTGCAGACAACTTGGTTACTTCTGGGTTTTATAATATAAATGCCATCCAGGACTAGTCACTCATTGCGAAGTCTTGCCATTCCCTGCATCTGAGTAACCTTTACTTTGCTTGCTGCCTCGCTGTGTTTTGAAACCTTGCTATATTTTAGATTATTCTTTGGATTACCCTTTGGCCTTGTTGGAGTTGGAGACACTTGTTAAGGTATGTTGTTTCACCTCTTCATGTAGAACATTTCTGACTGATATGGTCGTTTCAAAGCAAGGATTTTCTGCTACTTTAACCATTTCTATTTCGATTTGGAAGTATGTTCGGTTCATCGTCTTGTTGAAAGCTCTACATTAATTTATTTGTACAGATCAAAAACCGTCTGTCTCTTTTGTGTTCTTTGGTTTTTCCCATGAGATTTGATGATAAATATTTCATATTTATACCCAGCATTTTTGGGAACTGATGGGAACAAATGAAAAAAGTTTCTCAAGAATGATAGTTTATTTGAATATATCTTAGGGGTGTCAATAATTTTGACACATCTTTTTGATAGAAAATGCTATTTTAAAAAGACAGTTCTAATGAGAATTGCTTTGTTAGACCAAAGAAAAATATTTCCTCCTATGTGTGAGTGGAAAATTTGAATTATTGTCTATAATGTTAATTTTACACAGCTACTTTTGCTCATTTGAAATGCGGCACTTTACAAGTATACAATATGGAAGGGCACTGTATAAGTATACAATACAGAAGGAATGATCTAGTTAACTTACTGAACTTAACTACTTTGCCCCAAATAGTTTTAGTTTTATGACTACTCGTTCCATGTTTCCAAAATGAGAATAAATGAATGGACTCACAGAGAAAGGCTTTCTTTTGCTTCTCCGTCAGCTCCTCAAATACCTCCCAGAAAGCAATGATAGTGGGGTGTCTCACATGGTACTGCCCGACATATGCTGTATTCTAAATATAACAATACAGTAGTTGAGAATTTGCTATATAATCATAACAAGATCCTATTTTTAGTTATAGTATTTGAATAAGTGTTTCACCTGTCTGAAAGTGTCCCAGTCATATTCCTCTGTGCCCACCATCACTCCTCTGAGTTCCTCTGGCTGGAAGAAGTTCACCACGTCTTCATCACACACTTTGTAGAATCCCCTCTTAAACTCATTAAACACCTGCTCCACTGACTTGTTCAGTGCGTAATCCACATATGCCTCCACAAACTCCTTCCTGTTGAAGTAATAAGTATATATACAGAAAAGATAGTAAGCAACACAAAGCACAGTATATTAATCTTCTGTAAACACAGATAGGTTTAAGAAGAGGCCATAAAAACACCATTCAGCAATGACAAATACTGAGTGACTATGATGAAAATGATGTACACTACTTTCCCAAGATTGATATTAAGAATGAAGTACTGTATAAATTCTATTATCATTTACTTGTGCAAAAACATAATAATTACAAAATATACTGTGAAAGTTACAAATTCACTCATTTGAATAAGATGCACGTTACTTGTTAGCACTTGTCACAGGTTTTTCACTTTCATGGGAATCCAGCTCCACATCTGCACCATCCCAGTGCACCTATGGTTTGATGGACACGTGCTTATTCTTAAATTATAAACAATGTATAACAAACAGTCAGCCATTTTGTGCAAGCTCGCTGAGTCTCTTACACGGAAAGTGATGTCCATGTTCTCAGCATCTTCATCTTTGTAGTCGTGTAAAAGGTATTGCAAACTCCTGAGAGACACAATAAAAGAGATTAAAACATTCCAGCCCACTGATTACTGCAATAAAAACAGCATTTGGGTTACGTACAATTCCATGGTCACAGATTCTTTAACTGTGTAATGTTCTGACTCTAATCTTTTCAACATAATGACATCAATAAAATCAATAAACTCAGGTTACTTACTTGCCAACTTGTGGCATGAACTCATTCATATCCTCCAGAGTGGGCTTTACACTGACCAGTTTCTTAAACAAGGCCAGAGGAAAGGGCATATGCACTATGTTTTTATTGTAGAGAGCCAGGCCACAGAGTATCCCAAACAGGAAGTATCGCTTTGAGTCATGTGTTGGCTAAAAGAGAGAATCGAAGCAATTCATTAATAATTCATCTGCGTAACAGCCACATGTTTTTTAAAAGATTACTGAGGATTACTCTGGAGTGTTTTGATTTTTACATGAAGAAATATATTTTGCACCTTGGCAGGGAACCAGATCATTGTTTTGCTGTCATTTCTCATGAACATCCTTGATTCAGGAGCCAAAAGCTCATCAAAGGCATGGAGGAAGAAATCCTTTTTGTTCACTTCAGTCAGTTTGGATTCTTCTACAAACTGCACCTGCAAGAAATCCGAAGGTTATGGGAATGCATATGCCTTAGAAAGCAAACCCAATTAACAGATTGTTGGACAACCATAGGGCATTAGGCAACTACATGGCTCCCAGTTCAATCCTGAGCTTGGGTTACTACATGACATTTTTACATTCAACTCATTTGGATGATATTTTGATCCAAAGAGACTTACAACTAAGACAGGACTGAGGAGTTGAAGGTTAAGAGCTTTGCTCAACAGTGGCAGGTTGGCGGCATAGCCGTTTCTTGCTATAAGCAATATAAGCAGTCAAATATGGCCCCTTGACCACCAGGGGGCCCCATGATTTTTACCATTGATATGCTAAAAACACATTTTACTATCATTTGGTGAAGTTTTAAGTATGGGTCAGTTGCATTGGGGTTCCGTTGTGATGTTTAAAGAAACGAAACAGCAATTTATCTAACTACATAAGGTAACTAACAAGATAACATCAGAAAATTATGAAGAAGCAGCGGTCATTAAGCACTCATATCTATCTGTGGTAAAAATCACAAATTAAGAAAATAAGTTGAATTAATTGGATTTAGTCAATTTGTCCACTTTCTTGCTTCCAATTGGTCACGTTGGTGAAGTTGGTGTCTAACTAGCTAGCTAGCTAGTATCTAGAGTGAACATTTTTAGGCTAACACATGTTAAGTTGCTAGCTTGTTACTACTACTACAGCATTCGTTCTACTACTACAACAGTCTGTTGACTCATACAGTATCAGTTCTGTTCATTCTTGCACATAAAACAATATGATTGGTGTGGGGTCCTGAATAAGTTGTCAATTAGGGTCCACAAATATTCCAAAATGGCTTTGGTTGGCAGTCCTGGAATTTGATCTCACAACCTTCCAATTAGGAGCCTTAACTTCTGAGCCTGTATTTCTGTCTCTGCCAGGATTTTCTCCAGGTTCTCTGTTTTGCTCTCACCTCCAAAAAACATGCCAGTAAATGGCTAGGTGAAATTGCCCTAGGAGTGAATGTGTGCATGTGTATGTTAATGTGTGTGTGAGTGTGTATGTGTGTGTGTGTGTGTGTGTGTGGTGCATTGTGATGAACTGACATCCCATTCATGTTGTTTTCCCATCTCATATGGTGTTCCCAGGGTAGGCTCCAGATCCACCATAAATGACGATAAGTGAATGAAGAAATTAACGTTTCTGCATAAGAATGCTACATTTGCTAATAATAAACAAAGACTACAGGAGTATTACATGGAGTATTACATAGTTGTGCTAAGTAACCACAATTTTTTGCTGTAAAAGCTGTTTTTTTCTCACCACTAATGTTTTTTTGAAGTTGTCATGGTCAGCATTGTCAAGTTGTCTGAATGTGTCCTCGAGCAAGGCGGTGCGTCTCAGTTTCAGCTGGAGAATGGGCGTCGGGGCCTCCCAATTATATGCTTCCTGAAAAATCCCTCCAGCTGTCACATCATCGTGGATCATCTGATGAACCATCTGGAACCAGTTAGATCAGAGTAAGTGGGGACAGGTTTAGACAAGTATTTCAGTGTTCTACTAGTTTTATGGGGTTTGCCAAAAAGTCACCTAGTTTATTGTGACATGCATTATTTTTTTTTAAATTGTGTTTCGTGAAGCTACACATAATGACTAATTAAGAAAACGTCAAAAGGAAAAATGAAAGATCACATGATTTTGTTTATTATCAATAAAATTAATACCTGTGTTACGGCTGCAACATAATTTAAGATGATGATTTTGCTCTTCAGATCCAGGAGAAATGGATAACGACAGAAGATAGCAGGTGTATGTTCCACTTCCTCTCAGGCCATAAAAAAAGATAAGAATTAAAAAGTAATAATAATAACATTTAAGTTAGCTTGTTATCTGTTTGTTTACTGGTTTTGAGCTAGAAACACCACTCCGTTTTACCAGAACTTGTCCCCATTTAATCTGCCTCCACAGCGTGACGTCCTGTTGAAGTAACTGAGGCAAGGTGCCTATCTCCTCTATGTAGAACTCAGTGAGTGCAACCTGCCTCGATCTTTCAGCTCTTTTGTTTCCCTTTAAATAGAATACATGGGTATATTGATCAGTGTTAACCTACTTTCTAGTAAAGATGAAATCTATTTTAGTTTGTCCCTAGGTTCAAGTTGATTGCCTTTAGAAATGTAAATTAATTTACCTAGAACTCATGAGAAAACATTTTTCCCAAGACTTTATAGTACTTGCATAAGCCTATGAGCTTGAATGTTAAATTGCATCAAGTATATGTAATAAAAAAATGTATGCAAAAAAATGTATGCAGAGCAGAACTAATGCTGGACACCAAACATTTCCTATACCCCGCCCCCAACCACAACAAATTTCTGACTTGAAATGTTGCATTGTATAATAACTGTGTATTAGAAGTATGACAGTCAAAACTATACACTGACCCTGTAAAGTAACTTGAGGACTTCCAGCACTGCTTTCACACCAGGGTTATAGTTTAACCACACATTGGACTTCAAGAGGAAGGCAAGTGCTTGTTTCCACATGTGGATGTGCTTGGTCATAATGCTGGCATCCATGGAGGACAAGCACTCCTCTGCAGGTCACATAAAGAATAAACAATTAATATATAAAATCAATTATGATCACTATAAGCAGTAAAAGTAATACTGTAACATTAATAATAATAATAATAATACCCATCTCTGATCTCACAAACATTCAATACTCAGAGGGCAAGTTGTTGTGTCACTACTTCCCTTTTTAGGATGCTTGGAGGAAATGTCTTAAGCTGCCTAGTAACAGTAGTAATTGTATAACTAACATGTATCTTCCTATAAGTAATATGGGTATAGGCTATAAGGGGATCCAAATTCCTGAGTCCAAAACTGTTGTCTTTTTCACAAAGCAAGAATAGATTGTTTTAAATCAAGAAAGCTTAATTTTTTTTCTTTTATAAAATTATATACTGTACAAAAATCCTGTTGACATACCACATATTTATCATCAATTATCTGTATCATTCTTACATTTCTGACATCTAAATTATTGCCACTACTGTTGTCAGTCAAATACAACAACTAGTTACCTCTTTAAATAAGGATATTATTGTAACGTGCAGAAGTGGGAGGCAGGATGCAAAACTCAGCATGGGTTTTATTATGAACAGAAACGGGGCCAGAGTACAGGCAGAGTAATTGTAAGATAGGGAAAGCAACAAGGAAATGATATACAAGGAACTAGAAACTAAGGCACAAATAAATTACAGTTGAGACTTAAGAACATGAATGCCTGATAAGACCTTATAAAGAGACAAAGAAACAGGCAAAGAAATCCATGAGCTAACACAGAAAAGATGGACACAATAGGGTAACACACCAACGACACGCCAGGTGCAGAGACAGGACTGAACCAGAAACAAGGAATTTGGAAATGCAAACAAAATGGCGAACCCAAAACAAAACATTATCGCAGTGCTCATTATGCTGGAAACTGCAATGCACAATGACAGGGGGAATTTGTGAGAAAATATAAATGGTAAAAGTGTATTAGTATGACTTCCTGCCTTTTCATGAAGGAGCATGGATTCTTATTCTTATCCATATTTACCTGTATTTCTAATAGAGCTCTATACAGAAAGGAATGTGTGCATGAATGAACAATGGCATTAAAATCTTACTCAAGCTTTTCATGGCAGTGTCATTGAGGTCTGTGATGGCTACAGCTAACGGCAGCACCATTTCAATGACATTGTGTTGTTCGTGAAGAATGGAGCATGTGGGCAGAAGCAGGAAGATCTCAGGACACCTCATCACTGGAGCAGCATGAAAAAGTATGTACACAACATGTGTGATGTTCATCTGGGGTAAAAGAATAGTGATAGAATTAACATTACATATTATGGCACAAAAATGTTCAGATGTTCCAATTGTACATAGGATCAAGACAGTCCAGGTCTCAACCTTAACTTTGTTCTGCTATCTCTTTATGGTTACAAGGAGAAAACCATTATTTTTTCAATAGTTGTTTTATACTGTAATTTATACATTTACTCATTTAGCAGACACTCAAAGTATCCAAAGTAACGTGTAATAATAAAGTAAAGTAATATAGTATATGTACATTTTTGCCTTAAAAAAGGATTTGAACTCAACTGAATTCTTGATCCAAGCAATCTTCAGGAGCTGGTCAAAGGTCTGGCTAGCAGCATCCAAATCAACCTGAATAGTACCTGGAGTATTTCTACTGATTACAGAAAAAAAATTTAATACTGTGTCCAGATTAATTATTAAACAAACTGTTAAGACACACTACAAGCAACTCATCACAGGCATTGAGTAAAAGTAAGAAAACCAAAAGAGATATCAAATATCAAATATATGCACACTATTTTATACTGCTAGTTCATTAATAGATTTTCTATGTCCTTGTTTTGACCACAATTTTCTCATTTGTGAGATACTTAAGACATTTACCTGTCCTTAATGAAGCAGGCGACGAGATTTGAACTTGTAGCAAAAGTCAAGGAAATCTCCCTGTGGTAAAAATATAGTGTATCATGAAGAAATCCATCCATTTTCCATACCACTTATCCTACACAGGGTCATGAGGGAACCTGGAGCCTATCCCGGGGAACTCAGGGCACAAGGCGGGGGGACACCCTGGACAGGGTGCCAACCCATTGCAGGGCACAATCGCACACATGTTCACACACCCATTCAGACACTACGGGCAATTTGGAAATGCCGATCAGTCCACAATGCATGTCTTTGGGGGAGGAAACCCAAGTACCCAGAGGAAGCCCCAGAGGCACGGGGAGAACATGCAAACTCCATGCACACAGGGCTGAGGCGGGATTCAAAGCCCCAACCCCAGAGGTGCGAGGAAACCATGCTAACCACTAAGCCACCGTGCCCCTACATGAAAGAATCATATAGCACAATTTCTTATGGTCTAATGCACTTTTAGAACATAAAATTAAGCCACTTTGCTCCTACCTTTTGATTTCTTTGATGCTTTTATCACTCTCCAACATTGTAACCCATCTCTGCACTTGGGCCTTTTTAAGTTTTCCGATTGGCTCCCCAAGAATATTTGTCTGACCAAAAAAAGAGAAAAAATAATAAATGTAAATGTGCTCTTTTGTTTTTAGGAGCTAACACTGAAACCTGATAATTATCCCTTATGTCCAAGATACTTGAAATTATTTTTCCTATTAAACACTATTATAACTATGCTAGCAATGTAAATATGCAGGAATGAAATGCTAGCAAGGAAATACAGGAACAACCAACAAATTAGCAGCAGAACCTTTAAACACATCTAAAATATTTCAATCGAAACATATTTCAGTGTGGAGCCTTTAGGGTCCTTTAAGGATTATCCATATCCCAAACCCAATGTTCAACTTTGAGGTTTTCTGTTGCCATTGTTTACAGATATATAATGATAGATTATAAGAATGAAACATGTATAGGGTAATATAAGTCAGGAAGTGTGTTTACCTTGGAAGGTGGAAAGAAAAGAAAGTTGGAACTCCAGCCAGATGATATCTTCACTTCTGTTTGAATTAAGAGATATTTAATAATGAATATGGGTAAAAAAAAAACATGTCACTTGGATGCATGTATTTATCTTAAGGTTAATTAAATAAGTCAGTAAGTGTATGACCTGGCAATCTGTTGCATAATATACTGACTTGTTAGATTTTATCATTTACAGTCTGACTGCTGTGATGAGTGTGTGTAGAACTCCGGAGTGCATTTAATTTTGGTGTAGTTAATTGTGATTTTTGGCACAAATATCATGGTCATGGCCTTTAACAGCTAATCTACAGGCAAGAAGGAATGGATACACCAATTTTCAAAAATATTTGACAGTTAAAAGTGGAGTCAGTGATTTGTAAAATTCAGTGAATTTTGTTTTCACATTCCAGCAGTTTTAATAAAATATCTGTACAGGGAAAGAAACTCTGGTGTGGACCACTGACATCTACATAATCATTACAAAGAAGGTGTCTATATTTGCCTGCACTTCATGTTAGCCTAGATTATGCGTGTTTGTGTTTGTTTTGGGGGCGTGGCTTTGGAGGAAATGCCGAAGGGAGGAGCTGCATTTGGTTGAATTTTGAGATTCAAAACAACTTTAGTGAACATCTGTCAAAATCACTGGCTTTTGGCTTTTCTGGCTGAGAAGTAGGTTGAAAAAAAAGTTGTATTGTCATTTATTTCTAGGATACTCTGGGTGAAATTAATAACTGTACTTGTGGCTCGTGTACCTGTGTGACTTCCTGCTCCTGAGCTGCTCCAGTCTCCTTCCAGTCTTACCGGCTGCAGGCTGTTCTCAGTGCCACCACTCGCCTGAACTTGGACATCACGGCCAAATGTGAAGAGGATACCAGACGGCATCAGAACCAGAGTGTGGTGGCTGTTGTGGTGTAGATTATCAGTAATAAATTAGTCATGTTTGTCAACTGATACTGAATGCTGAAACAAGAACGTTTATTATTAAATTCTCAATGCCATAGGAAGAAGAGAAACAAAGCAACATCATTAGTAATAAATTATTTGCTAATCATAAGTCCTGAATTATTTAAAGGTTTATGTTTAAAAGAAAACAATTATCTTAAGACATTTGGCAGACATCCTTATCCAGAGCGACTTACAATTATTATCTCATTTATACAACTGAGCAGATAAGAGTTAAGGGCCTTGCTCAAGGGCCAAGCAGTGGCAACTTGGAGATGCTGGGATTTGAACTCTCAACCTTCATGATCAGAAGTCCAATGTCTTAACCACTGAGCTACCACTTCCTCACAACTATAATGCAGCACGGTTAAATTCTCGATTCTGACTGGTCAGAAGGTGTTGATTAATTTTCTATAACAGCAGCTCTGTCAGTAGTTCCGGCTGTAATTCAGATCACAGGTTTGTATTAATGCACTCCTTCTAATATGTTATTGTTTCTGTAGTAACGACTAACACATGGACCTGTATGGCAGATGATCCACATAAATGGATAAGAAAAATATGTGTAATCATTAATAGAAGTTAATGTGTATAATCATTAACAGACGTTTTCTATTAGGAGAACTGTAGCATTTATGGAAGGATTCTCCAGTATCAGCGCTTAGTAACAGTCAGAGGTAAAGCTGTAACTATAAGACCAAGGTCTCTGTGGTTTCTTTGTAATATGAAAAGCTGCAGAGATTCCATTAAAAGTAAATGTAAATATATATGGATTAAAAAGTGAAATATATTTGTTGTCAGCTTGCCATGGAATACCCTGTCACACCCTGTCACGTTTTATTCCCTATACAATACAAATGTTAACACCCACAAAAACATACATCCCAATTTGGTGTTTCTACCTAAAGTTGAAAAACATACAGGGTGGTGTCTATGCAAAATACATTAATTTTAAGACATGCAATGTGATTTACTGCAGCCTGAAGTCACTCTGGGAATGTTTATTGTGTAGGCACATTAATAAGACTGAAGGGCAGGTAATAAATTTGCGTAAGCCTGTTTCCTTCATTTGGTGGCAAAATAAACACCATTGCTTTCTGTTCATTTCTTAAAAAAAAATAAATAAATATATATATATATATATATATATATATATATATATATATATATATATATATATATATGATGTCTTGGTATCTCAAAATAATGAGAAAGTTTTGCAAAATTATGATTTAATGTTACTGTTGGTAACATACTCATCAGTAGTCAAACCTCCGAACAGCATTTAAACACAGCCTCTAAAACCTCTTTATATATACTTTACGACCAGAAAACACTCTCATGTCTACACTCCTATTTTGCTTTCATACATGATATACGCTTACACTAACGTGTGATAAGTTTCTGTTTCACTCTTCTGGGAAACTCTGTGACACTGGAGAACATTTAGCACATGCAAATGCATTATTTAAATATTATTCTTCCTCTGATTTGCATGTGATCTCATTGACAACAAATATTTTTTTTTGTAAATCATACTCAACATGCCCACTAACTGAGCATGTAGTTTACACAAGCAAATTGTTCTCTATTTTGTGAAAATGAAAGAGATTATTATATGTTCTGTGC
>CM074947.1:5540894-5561983 GCA_037577455.1 Pangasius macronema
AAGATTAATGCTGATATTGTCCAAAACCTCACTTTGCTTAGGGTGTTTCCAAACTTTTGGAGGGCAGTGTATATCAGCTTGCTCCCTGTTTCATTGGAAAGGTTCTTGTTTTTCCATTCTGAACATTTTCTAGTTTTACCTTAACTAGCTCACACTTAATGCAGATCCACAGCGTAACATCCTGTTCGAGTAAAACTCCACACCACGGCTAGAGAAGATACATCTTGAGTGACTCACCTTGGAAGAAACTGAAGAGGCGGGAAAACAAAGGCTTTGAATGAAATAGCATGGATTAATGGTAATCTACTTTTGTACCAAAAGTTTATAGTTTATAAATCATTTTAGTTTTCATTAAATGTTTTGTACTTACAGTACTGTGCAAAAGTCTTAGGCACATGCAAGAAATGCTGTAGAGCAAAGATGCCTTCAAAAATAATGAAATTAAGTGTTTCTACATTAAAAAAAACACTACAAAGAGCAGTAAACAGTAATAAATGAAACAAAGTCAATATCTGATGTGACGATATTTCACTTTAAAAAAAATAGTAGTCTCAGGTACATTTTGTGCAGTTTTATAAGGAAATTAGCTGTAAGTTTTACTGAGCATCTTGCTTCATATTTTTGCAGCAAATCCCTGTAGCCTTCATTATGTTTTTTATCTGAAAAGTGTCTCTTATGTAATGTGCTGCTTTCCTTACTGACATACAAACATTTTTTCTGTAACATTTCATTTTGTGCTGGNAATGTTTTTGTACTGAATCAATAATGTAGAAGTCATAAAATAAAAATCTATAACAAAGTTTGTACTAAAAAAATAGGATGCTTAATACTTTTGCACAGTACTGTACATAACATATTCTGTAATAGAGCTGCGTGCAAGACAGTGTTTTTTTTAATCCCAATCCCACCAACTACCAAATACTGAAAGTCTATCTCACCCCAAATCTTTTCCATAAATACTGACCTGATTCTTGATATACTTTCAGACAACATTGTTCAGCTACATAGTTTTATTTCTCTGTTTTGTAAAATAGCAATTTAGCACAAACTTAAAGAACTTTAAAAGTATTATGTAACTCCCACCACTCCAGTACAGTGTACACTTCTATCTTCAAAGTTTGTGAGGCAGGTTCCAGTGGTTGTAACACTACCACACTAAGAAGTCATATTATGTGAAAAATCCCACTGCCAAGTCTGTGTAAAAATACATAAGAAGCGGATGCAGTTTAAGGCAGATATTTACAGAAATTTTTTTGTTGTTGTTGCTACATTAGCCTCAGAGCTCAAGTGTTTCAATGAAAAATTAAAGAAGCAAATGTTGGATTCTTCCAAACTTGTCTTGGCTGGTCAATTATATTTATACCAAAACTTGTTTTTTTCTTAAACTATATCTTTAATTGTTGGGAGGCTGGTCTGGGCTTGTAGTGCCCTTTGATGTTATCTCCTCCAGAGAGTAAGCAGAGGTTAAACTTAATGAGAGTGAACAGGAATGGACCTCCGGCTCCTTTGGTTCATGTGAACGGCAAGTGGAACTGAGTTCCTGTAAGAATTTAATGGAAATGCATTTCTAATACAAATTCTGGGGGCAGTCGTGGCCTAATGGTCTGAGAGTCGGACTTGTAATCCGAAGGTGAACCTGAAGGTCGTGGGTTCGNCTTGGATGGGTTAAATGCAGAGCACAAATTCCGAGTATGGGTCACCATACTTGGCCACAAAGTCACTTCACTTCACTCACTTCACAATCTCCATAAAATCCATTGAACTATTCAATGTGATAAATCATGTTGATAAAGAACCCCTACACAGCTACATGCTAGCTACCCTAAAGCACCTGACTGCGCCTCTTCGGATCTTTTATGATGTTTTTGGTGTTGTGAGTTTACAGCTGTATTTCCTTTCATCGTTCTGATTCATACGATCATCCAAGTATGTTTTAATTCCTGCTGTTATATAATGTCCTTCATAAATTATTTCATAATGCGATCATATTTTTTTCTCTGCTATACTGTTAGCCAAAGTAATTCTGAAGCATTTTGGTGCATAATTAGCTAGCTACAGCAGTCCTATTATATGTGGATAGATTTTTATTGACAATTTGTGCAAGTATAATAATTATTGGTTTGCAAACTATTTGTTGCTAGATGTACCCAGAAGGCACATTTACAACCTAGTTAACCATATTAAACTATCCAAAGAGATTAAACTTAGCAAACTTCAATTCAACAGAGTTGAGTGAAATATGGATGGTAATGGATGTTAAGAAAAAGTCATAATTTTGTTATATTTTGTTATCATTTTGTCATTATAGCATAATAGCAAATTCCTAGAAAACCAGGCTTTGGAATTCCTGGCAGACCAAATTATGATAATTCACGCCACACAACTATAGTTGTTTAAATTAAGCCCTCAGAACAAAGACATTAATATATTAAAACTAAAATATTATTATTTCATTACAACCATTATATCATTGATGTGAACACCTAGAAATAACACCTTGTAATAAACTGAACAGAACTGTTTCTATGTTTATGGCACCCATTAAAAATTCTGACTACATTCTTTGAAATGTTGCATCTGTATAATAACTGTGTATTAGAAGTATGACAGCCAAACCTGGACACTGACCCTGTAAAGTAATTTGAGGACTTCCAGCACTGCTTTCATACCAGGGTTAAAATTTACCCACAGATTGGACTTCAAGAGGAAGGCAAGTGCTTGTTTCCACATGCGGATGTGCTTTGTCATCATGTTGGCATCCATGGAGGACAAGTACTCCTCTGCAGGTCACAGAAAACATAAACCATTCACATGTAAACTCATTTATGATCAGTATAAAGAGTAAACTGTATTATAAACATTACGACTAATAATAACTGTCTCTGACCTCTCAAAAGTTCACTCTTGAATTTTCCTTTGTTAAATCACTACTGGCTTTCTCAGGATGCTTTGGGTGGAAATGTCTTAAGCTGCCTAGTAACAGTACTGTATAAATAAAATTTATCTGCATCTCCTAAACCTCAAATCCTCATTCTGTTTCGGTTAGTAATTTGGATATAGGCTATAGGAGGGTCCAACAGTCTGAGATGCCATTCACATGCCATATCTTAAAAACACTGTAACAACTGATTCTGATGCAATTATCTGTATTATCATCCTTATCACTTACATCTGTGTTATTGCCCTTAATGTTTCCAGTCAATAAAACAAACTTTTATAGCTTCAAATAATGATATCTTTGTAACATGCTGAAGTGGGAGGCATGATAAGGCCATGAAAGCAGTGCTCATCATGCTGGAAACTGCACTGCACAGTTATTTGTGAGAAAATATAAATATAAATGGGAAAACTGTATTAGTATGACTTCCTGCCTTTCCATGAAGGAAATATACACTTTTATTCTTATCCCAAATGATGAATGAATAACAGCATTAAAATCTTACTCAAGCTTTTCATGGCAGTCTTGTTGAGGTCTGTGATGGCTACAGCTAACGGCAGAACCAGTTCAATGACACTGGGTTGTTCGTGAAGAATGGAGCATGTGGGCAGAAGCAGGAAGATCTCAGGACACCTCATCACTGGAGCAGCATCAAAAAGTTTGTGCACAACATGTGTGATGTTCATCTGAGGTAAAAAAAAAAAAAAACTGCAACGTAAGTGACATTAAATTGGCACAAAAAATGACCATCAGATTTAAAATCACAGGACTACATCTTAACTTGCTCAGCTTTTTCTATCAAGTTTTAGGGAGATCACTATTGATCGATAGCTGCCTTTATACCAGGGGTGTCAAATACACAACCAGCAGGCCAGGACCGGCCCAATAAAGGTTCTAATCTGGCTGATCAAGTGAATTTATAATCTGTGCTCTAAATTAGAATCACCTTGTGGACTGTAATTGAATTGAATGATTAGATAAAAAGAAAGGGTTAAAGGAGGCAAAATAATAAAAACCTCAGGGCCATAATCTGAGCAACTGACAGCATATGCTAATATTATTCAATTCTTCATCAGATAGAAACAATATGGCGTTGCAACCATGTCACTTTACAAAGGATCTAATTTAAGTGTTTTACAGTAATGTAGTGATTACTCATGCTTCAATATTGTGGGCGTTTTTGTGTAGATTTGTAACATATAATCCCAATTAAGTCCATTTTAGTGCATTCAGAATGTACCTTGCAGATAAATGTCAATAATGAATACATTTAAGAGCAGTTTGTCGATATGTTATGGGTCACTAAACTATTTTTTTTCATCCGACCAACTTGACATTGGACTAAAAGTAATGTGGTCCGTTACCTACAATGAGTTTGACATGACTGCTTTTACTCATTTAGCAGACACTGAAGGTAAGAACTGACACAACTGCATGAATTTTGTGAGGCTGATTACCACTTAATACATTTTATAGTCACATGACACACAGCATTTTTAATCTAAAAACTTTGCCTTACAAAAAACTTGGACTCAACTGAGTTCTTGATCCAAGGAATCTTCAGGAGCTGGTCAAACGTCTGGCTAGCGGCATTCAAGTCAACCTGAAGAGTACCTGGAGTATTTCTACTGATTACAAAAGATCAGGGACATGAAGTAAGTTTAATATTGTGTACGGTTTTGCTGAATTGTTAGTAAGAATACAATTAACACACATCAAAAACCAAGATCAACTTTATACTGCTTGATTTTATATAGAACTGTTTTAACTTAAAAATATTATATATAATTCTTGTCATTATGATACTCTCTACCTGGCTGCTACCCCAATAACTGCTATGTCTATATATGGTATAAGCTTATCTGCTGAATACTATGTCATAGTTGTTATGTTTACATTCACAGGAATTTATTATATTGTTATTCTTTTGCACTACCTGTTATATCTGAGACTTTCATACTAGAACTGTGTACTGGTCGGCGCTGCACTGTATCTTACTGTGCCTATTGTCCTGTTTTGGTTATTGTACTGTCTTGTGCTGTTTGCACACATTTGCATGTGCACTTTATGTAGAAGTGTGTAGTCTCATGTAGTTCTGTGTTGTTTTTATGTAGCAATACGGTCCTGGAGGAACATTGTTTCATTTCACTGTGTACTGTATCAGACTTGAGGTTTCTCATTTGTGAGATACTTAACAGATTTACCTGTCCTTAATGAAGCAGGCGACGAGATTTGAACTTGTGGCAAAAGTCAAGAAAATTTCCCTGTGGTAAAAACATACTGTATCATGAAAAAAAAAAACGCATAGCAAAACATAATTCATCCAGATTTGTTGCATCAACTAGCTTTTAGAACCCAAAATTAAGCCACTTTTTTCCTCACCTTTTAATTTCTTTGATGCCGCTTTCACACTCCAACATTGTAACCCATCTTTGCACTTGGGCCTCTTCAAGTTTTCCAATTGGCTCTCCAAGAATATTGGTCTGACCAAAAAAAGGAAAGAGAAAAATGTAAAAAAAAAATTTAGGTGCTAATACTGAACTAGTTGAAATATTTTCTTCTATTAAACACTATTATAACAATGCTAGCAATGCAACTCACAAACATACGATAACTTCTCACAGGAATAAGGATAATACAGTAATAATCACCATATTGGCACCAGAACCATTAAGCACATCAAAAATATGTAAAATAGACATATGTCCTGGGGTGGAGCCTTCCTTCAAGGTTTAATTCCAGCTGCCATTCATTTACAGACAGATAGAAACATAAATAAAAAAGAATGAAAGAAGTAGAAAGTGATATACAGTATATCAGGAAGTGTGTTTACCTTGGAATGTGGAAAGAAAAGAAAGTTAGAACTGTAGCCAGACGATATCTTCATTTCTATTTAAATGAAGGAGATACGTAATAATGAATACAGATGAAAGTATTTAGCATAAAGTTAATTAAATAGGTCAGTAAATGTATGACTTCACAACCTGCTGCAAATTATTCATCAACTTGATAGATTTTATCATTTACAGTCTGACTGCTGTGATGAGTGTGTGTAGAACTCTTGAGTGCATTTAATTTTGTGTGTTGGTGTAGTTAATTGTGTTTTTTGGCACAAATATCATGGTCATGGCCTTTAACAGTGACTCTACAGGCAAGAAGGAATGGATACACCAATTTTCAAAAATATATCACAGTTAAAAGTGGAGTCAGTGACTTGTAAAATTCAAATATCTGTATAATCAAATATCTGTACAGGGAAAGAAACTCTGGTGTGGACCACTGACATCTACATAATCATTCCAAAAAAGGTGTCTAAAATTGCCTGTACTTCATGTTAGCCTAGATTATGTGTGTTTGTGTTTGTTTTGGGGGCGTGGCTTTGGAGGGAATGCCAAAGGGAGGAGCTGCATTTGGTTGAATTTTGAGATTCAAAACAACTTTAGCGAACATCTGTCAAAATCAGTGGCTTTTAAAACCTTTGGCCATACTGACAAAAAAACCTTATGTAGTTAGTTATGTACTCTACTTTATGTTAATAATATTAACATGTTCCTGTTATCTTAGCTCTGTAGCATATACGCATATGTTGTATTATTATTTTATTTCTAAGGTGCTCTGGGTAAAACAATCAGCCAAATTAATAACTGCACTTGTGGCTCGTGTACCTGTGTGAATCCCTGCTCCTGAGCTGCTCCAGTCTCCTTCCAGTCTTACCGGCTGCAGGCTGTTCTCAGTGCCACCACTCGCCTGAACTTGGACATCACGGCCAAATGTGAAGAGGATACCAGACGGCATGAGAACCAGAGTGTGGTGGCTGTTGTATAGATTAACAGTAAAAAAATTAGCCAACCAATGACAAGACAGGGGTGGAGACAGGACAAGAATCAAAACAAAATGCACCCAAAATGTGCTATACTGTAACTCTCTTTGGGGATGCTCATTGTGTATGCAGGTTAATACAACTGAAGGGCAAGTTTGAACAAGACTGTTTTCTTCATTCTTCATTTTATGACAAAGTAAAATGATGAATTTCTGTTCATTTCTTTAAACAAGCTTTGTTTTGGTATCTCAAAATAAAAAAAATAAAAAAATGTTTTGCAAAATCAAGACAATTTTATACTTGCATACATATTCACTGATGGTCACACTTCCAATGCCAGTCGACAAATGTTTGTGGACACCTGACCATCACACCATATGTGCTTTTTGAACATCCCATCCCAAATTTTGTTCCCCCTTTACTGTTATGCCACTTGAGTTCTTCTACTCCAACCTGGACAGTCCATGTCTTCATAGACCTTGCTTTGTGCACAGGGAATTGTCATGCTGGACCATGCTTGGGATTGACCCCTTAGTTCCAGTGAAAGAAAATTTAATGTTACAGTATACAAAGACAACCCTGATAATTGTGTGCTTCCAACTTTGTGGCAACAGTTTGGGGAAGAATCACATATGGGTGTGATTGGTCAGGTGTCGACAAACTTTAAGCCATATAGTGTACCTTATGAACAGAACACACTCTCATGTCTACGCTTTTATTTTGCATTCATACATGACATGCAATTATGCTGATAGGGTTAAGATGCATGTGATAAGTTTCTTTTTCTCTCTTCTGGGAATCTCTGTGACTTTGGAGAACAAATAACACAAGCAAATGCATTATTAAAATATGATTCTTCCTCAGATTTGTATGTGACGTTATTGACAACAAATTTTTATTTTTTTTGTAAATCGTACTCAACACGCCCATTAACTGAGCATGTAGTTTACACAAGCAAATTGTTCTCTATTTTGTGAAAATGAAAGAGATTATTATATGTTCTGTGCATATCTTATTTGTTAATCACCTGCCACAGGTTACTTGTTTAGCAGGTCCATCAATGCCTTCAACTTTCCTGGGTAGAAGCTCGTTATTGGTGGAGTTGTGCCCAAGTTGACCAGCAGCTCCCTCTCCGAATGTGTACACCTCTCCAGCCTGAAAATAATAGCAAACTTTCAGAAATTGCATGATGAGGCAGGTAGATTGGAACGTGTATGAATGCTATCTACAGCAAATGTAGAATATTCATGTGGAACCTGCGTAACTGTTCTGTACCACACATGTAGCACACATGAAAAGAAACTAAAAGAACAAATTCCCATTATATTAGCCAATATGGACAAATATGAATTGACCCAGCTGTTTTCTCTTTGTCCTTGTCTCATTCCATGTACCTTAGTAAGGACAGCAGTGTGAGCTGCTCCACAGCTGATGGAAGAAACCCCCAAGTTCCTCAAAGCTGGAACTGCACATACTGCAAATCGGCCTGTAAGATACAGTATTATATTAGCCTTCCTTATATAGAAACTCCAACTATGCTAATTTGAGGATCGGTATCTCATTGATTAAGGTACTGTGTTAGTGGCGAGATTGTGAGTTTAAATCCCAGGACTTCCAAAGAGCCACTGTTGGACCAATTTTGATTGGATTCTGCCCCACTTGTAAGTCACTTTGGTTAAAAATAGGGATTCACCACGTATCAGTATCAGGCTGGATTTGATATGAAATGCTGGACGGGTATCACATGAAATTTGATAGGTTCCAAACTTAAATTCTTTTAAAGCCTTGGCAACAGAAGCTTACAGGGAGTCAGATAGTTTCCTAAAAGTACATCCATATCAGTATCAGATATCTGATAAGGAAAGTCTTCAGGACAGAGAGATTTGCAGTTTCTCTGTAACATGACAACTGAGATTGGTGACTGACGGCTCAGAAACAACTGTTTATAGCTGTTATAACGTAAGTGATAACAGGAACTTACTTGTCTAACTGATGTTCCACAACATTAAATGTAACTCTAAACAGTTTAAACAGTATGAAATAAATAAAATTGCTGTGTTATAAGAGATCTAAAGCACAGTGGGATTTGTTATTATTAAATCCTGGTGGGAACAGTAACAAGACTTTGGTACATTATGTGGCCATATCCCACCCTACCGTTGTTTATTTTCCTATAACTGTGTACCCTCAGGTTTGTATTCTTTATTTATGGCACCCAATTGATTGGCCACCTCTTCCATTGATCTAGGGGTGTCCCATACATCCAGCATTATTCATATTTTTACAGGCTGTGATGTATCTGAAAAACAAAGAATTAATCCAAATAATTCTTCTCCCAGGAATTTGCATATTGAGAAAAGTGGTTATGTATTTTATTTCTCCTATGATGCTGGACGTATGGGACACCCTGTATTTTTAACCAACCACATGCACAATGAATACTGGAACTTTTTAAAATAGTGCTCAATATCTTATATAAGGCAAAATGTAAAATAGTACCTTTTACATCAGTCCTATTAAGGCCCAGCTGTCCAACACTGTTAGCTCCACAGCAGAACACTTGAGCTGAGAGAGCCAGGGCCAGGGTGTGGGATCCACCAGCAGAGATCTGAATGACTGGAACTCCGACAAGAAATCGTATCAGAGCAGGCTCGGGCTGCAGGTCCACTGATTTCCCCAGTCCCAGCTGTCCATATTTATTCTGACCCCATGAAAAGACTTCACCTCCTTCAAGACAGTTAAGTTCTTCTTTCATTAGTATGTTTCATCACTTTCATTTATTTGGTCTAGTTCATGTTTTTAGCAAGAAGCTTGCTGGTTTTGAAAAACATACACCACACACTCACCCTTGGTTAGGGCCAAAGAATGGAAATCTCCACAAGCCACCTGCACTACTGGGATCTGGAAGGGTAATTTTAACTGAACTGATCTGGAAAAGTAGAACAATGTTTCAGTTTTAGAAATTGTCATGTTATTTATAAATTGGTAGATGCTTTTATCCTAATCCCAACTTCCTTAGGGTGACATCAGATAGTGGCATTATGAACTATTACAGTATACAGTATGAAATATGTTAATATGAAAGATGTTGGATATGAGTGCATAGGTGTCTTGAGATGAGTATAAGACAAGTCATGATCATGGCAGGACAGGATTAATCTTACAGAATCCTTGAGATTATTCACGGGCAGTCTAGAGATTTGAAATGACAAACTTTTTTCAAGGCCATCAACTGTTTTTTTTCCCACCCTCTTTAGCTGCCATAAACAGAAATTATAAAATGGATTGCCTTATTTTAAAGCTCCAGTATAGTGAATTTAATTTTAGTGGAGTAACTGCAGCAGGGTATAACCTGACAGCTGTAGATGTGACATACAAGATGATATTTATAAATTTGTGTTTCTATTTGGGACAAATGACATTGACCACTTAAGTTAAGGACTTTTTCTAAGATTTCCCGAAAGGTTTTCCAGAGCTTATTGTTTGGAAGCATTGCCACTTCTTAGCTCTAGTGATGTTCTGAGCCCTGTTTGCTCTGATAAAAATTTGCTTCCAGCTGCTTCAGTTATCTAATGGAGTTTTTCCTTGCCACAGTCGCCTCAGGCTTGCTCACTAGGGATAATTTTGTCTAACATCTAGGACTGTTGCATGTTTTTGTTTGTTTGCATGTTTTTCTGTTTCTTATGTTCTGTAAAGCTGCTTTGAGACAATGTTCATTGGTAAAAGCGCTATACAAATAAAATTGAATTGAACTGAACTGAATTTCTCTGTCCTCTCATCTTCTGAATATGTTTTGCATTGCCCATGATTTGTTTCATAATATCTCATGATATTAATTCCTTAATTACTACGACAGTCTCTTGACATATGAGACACACACATCTGCTATGGCTTTCGATGAAAAAGTATTCTTGTTTCCAGCTCTTTTGAAATCCCCCCTTCTCACTGTTAACTTTGCGCTTTTTGTCTGTAGCCACGACTAAATATCATTCATTAATTTGCAGGTGTAGACAGATGAAAAAATGCTCTTGCAATTTAGCTAGCAGTGTTAACATAGTCTACTGCCACCATCAGGTGAAAGGAAGCTGTGCAACGTGTTGGCCGGTGGGGGGCCTATCATACATTCAGTTAACATCTGTGCACAGGCTGCATTTGGCCCTGGGGCTGGACTTTGGATACCCCTGTCTTATACTTACACTGGTTTGGGACATTTTGCCACTGGGCTGCTGTGGCCCAGCTGACCTTCTCCACCTGCTCCCCAGGAAAACACTTGACCTGAATCACACAGAGCCAAACTGTGGTCCTGTCCACATGCTATTGCAGCTACAGCTCCCAATCCTTCAATCTTCACTGCAGCGAGAGGGAGAGATAAAAACAGAGACCGAGAGTGAGAGACAATTGCAGAAAAAGAAAGTGAGAGACAAACGGTGCATGACAGAAAAAGACAGAGAAAGACTGTAGAGAAAGACCATAACTATAGCAAGATCTCTAAAAAGACTGTACTGAGATTTCTGTATACACTAAAAAATAAATAAATAAATAAATAATCTTGGATCAATGTATTTAATTAAGGAAATAATTTCCACTTGAGTAAAATACATATATAAGTTAAACAAAAAATAAGTAAATAATGGAAGGTTTGTGTTAAACCTATTAAAAAGAAATAGCTACATTTACAAACTTAATTTATTGTAGTACATGGACATTATATTCTTATGTAAAAGCTACATATTATATTTAAGTGGAAATTCTGTCCTTAGATACATTGATCCATGAGTGATTTTTTTTAAGTGTATTTTAAAAAGAAAGCATAATTGTACAATTAACTTAATAAAACTACATATTTGGACCTTAAGCACCTCTGTAGTGCCTGTCAGATTACTTTAAATATCCTGAACAGTTATATCTGTGTTTAATAAAACTCCCCCTGTACAGTAGTTGATCTGACAGTGTGGAGGCTCTGCTGATGGGTGTGTGCCAGCTATTCCTGAGAGCAGAAGCCCAGAAACGAAAGTGAAACTCAGGCACTTATGCAAGAAAGAAAGTGTTTAAAAAAAAGGTCTAAAAGGAGATCAGACAGGACTGTTAGTTACCTTTAAACACACTGCTGAGTAAAATAATTTTCTCTTTAACAGAGTGAGAAAAAAGTCTGGGAGTCTGATGGCGTTTTCCCCTCTCTATCGCTATTGTTATAAAGTGTTAGTCTGTCATTGCGCATTTGTAAAGCTGCGTATTGTGTGTGTGTGTGTGTGTGTGTGTGTGTGTGTGTGTGTGTGTGTGTGTGTGTTTACCTGGCAGTTTGGTGTCTTTGCTCTTGGATCGTCCCAGCTGTCCTTTAGAGTTTCGGCCACAGGACAGCACCTGACCGCTTACAGTCAGGAATAAAGTGTGCTGCTCTCCACAAGATATCTGAACGAGTTGTTCATTAAAGTTTACTGAAGTCGGTGTGGCGATGTCTTTCCCTCCAGTGCCGGGAAAAGCGAGCTGTCCTCGGGATGAATCTCCCCAGCAGAACAGCATGATGATGCTGCAGAGACGCTGCTGTGTGAATGAAGCTCTCTCATCACCAGTCTGCTCTCTTTCTCTCTAATGCTGCCACTCCTCCTGCAGGTGGGGGGAGAGGGGGGGGGGGGGCTGTGAAAGTGGCTGCTACTACTGCTACTGCTGATACTGCTGCTACTACTAGTGCTACTACTACGACCACAACACTACTACTACTACTACTACTACTACTACTACTACAACTACTACTGCTACTATTGTGCTACTACTAGTGCTACTACTACAGCTACTGGTGCTGATACTACTACTACTGCTACTGCTGCTACTATTGCCACTACTACTACAATACTACTACACTACTGCTACTGCTGCTACTACTACTACTACTACTTCTACTACTACTACTACTATTATTATTATTATTATTATTAAATTTGAAGCTCTCTCTCATCACCAGTCTGCGCTCTTTCACTCTAATGCTGTCACACCTCCAGCAGGGGGCGCTGTGGAGGAAAATCACTGCCAGGGAGCTAATAATCAACCTACTAGTACTTAATATTCATAATACTGTAACTGCTATAACTACTGCTGCTATTGCTAATACTGTTGCCACTACTTTCACTACTACTTTCACTACTACTACTGCTACTGCTATTATTATTATTATTATTATTATTATTATTATTATTATTATTATATCTAAATTATTATATTAACAATTAATATTGTGTGTTATTGTTAATACTGTTATTGTTTTATAATTAAAAACAAATAAATTGTTATAAAATAATATCCACATATCCATATATATATATATAAATTAAAGAAAATGTAATGGAAATGTTTTATGTTATGGAAACAATATTAGTAAATGCAAGTAATTTTAATGTTATAGGGCCATATAATATAATATAATATAATATAATATAATATAATATAATATAATATAATATAATACACACATGCTGTGGCACATATAATACGTATAGTTCATAATTTTTTGCCACTTATCTTTTATATTTTTTATATTTTTCTTTATCTATTTTTATGTAAGTAAATTCTGTTTTTATGTAAATTGTGTTTTACATCACCATACAGTCATAAAAAACATTTCACTGCATGTTGTGCCCTGTATGGCTGTGTGTGTGTGTGTGTGTGTGTGTGTGTGTGTGTGTGTGTGTGTGTGTGTGTGTGTGTGTGTGTGTGTGTGAGAGAGAGAGAGAGAGAGAGAGAGAGAGACCAATAAAATTTGATTCGATATAATATAATATAATTATCTATTAATTAACTTATTAATTCTGTTTCATTACTGTATTATTAATTAATTAATTATTTGTTTTAACAATATAGGTAAATGTAATTGAGCTTATTATTATAGGATGTTAATAACATAATTTATATCATATCATATCATAACATATCATTTTGTACAGGGTGGCACGGTGGTGCAGTGGACTGCATTGCCATCTCACAGCTAACTTGGTTAACTGTCTGTGCATATGGGTTTCCTCCGGGTTCTCTGGTTTCTTCCACTGTCCAAAAACATGCAGGTAGATGGACTGACTACACTGAATTGCTCCTAGGTTGGAATGAGTGTGTGTGAGGGGTGCCCTGTGATGGACTGGTATCTCAGTGAGTGCCACTTTGCACCCAGTGTTGCTGAGATAGGCTCCAGATTCACTGTGTCTCTCAGCAGGACAAAGTGGTTACTGAAGACTACCAGAGGAATGAATAATATAGTAGTATATAGTATAAGAACTAACTTATTATTAAATTTATATATAAAAAAACCCATAAATCTTTAGTCAAGGATTATTTCATTGTTTTACAGCATTACATTTATTTACATTAACCAAAATCCAAAAATGTATAAAAAGCATAAAATTCTTTGCTTTACCTTTATTTTATTTAAATAAGTAAATCAGAGGAATCCTACTGAATGCAATCCCTTAATTTAAAGAGGCCTTGCATTTTAGCAACAAGTGATAAGAAATCAAATTATAACAAATAATAAAATACATAAAGCACACAAAAGCAGAGATAAGCTAAAATAAAATGTAATAAAATAATTAAAAAAAAAAAAAAGATTGAAAGGCTGGAACGACAGAATTACTTCGATTGGCTGCGTGATATTTTTCCAGCGCAGTGATTGGATGATGCTCGGTTGTCCCGCCTCTGTGGGTGTGGCTAATCGTGGGCGCAGACAGCAGCGGGAGCTCTTCTCGCCATTTGGGTTTGTCCTTAACAACAGATAACACTGAGTGCTGCGGTTTGAGCGTGTGGGTGAGTTCAGTTTATTCTTTATTTTATAACTTGTTTAATATGAAGGATGTGATTTTAGGAAAGGTGTGTGTAGCATTGCAGCTGGTATCTCTTGTGGTATTTTTTCCATGTTCGGTGTTTAACGGTGTGAAAGAGCTCAGGCATTATTAGCAGGCGTTTAATACAGTTTTATTAGCTGATGAATTCAGATACTGGGATATTTCTCATCTTTTTAAATTGTAAGTGTCCGGTGCATTAATATTACAGGTTAGCACAGACACAGGGGTTGTGTTGAGGGGGAAAAAATAGCTTGCTAATAGCTTAGCTACAGCCAGAGTGTTGCGTCATTCGCATTAAGCCGGTTTATTATTGTGTCGCTTTCAGGCATAAACCCACTCTCTTTTGATTCGTTTCACATTTTATCGTGTTTTCTAAGCTTACAGGATGAATTAGGGTTGATTTATGTGAGTAATAATGGTGGTGGGGTTAATAAGTGAATAAAGCGGTTGTGTGTAAAGCGGTGTGAATGAGGGAGAAGGAGGGGCAGCTCCTGGCCTCCTATAGAGAGAAGGGGTGGTGTATTTCACTCCTGTTACACACACACACACACACACACACACACACACCTCACTGTGCTGCGAGTTTGCGTCATCCAGACAAAGCTTCATACATCGTGCGTGACGTATTTGAGTTTAAAAACTAATTAAACACTGGGACAAAACACCCCCTTTTTAGCTGAGATGTGATTAAACATTTCACATGTGTGAAAAAATGTGTCTTTATGAATACACTGTATGGCCAAAGGTTTGTGGACACCTCATGCACAGTACATGTGCAATACTGTCTTGTAGGCACCCTGCGGTTTGGGGTTCAGGGTTCGAATCCTGCCTCCGCCCTGTGTGCATCGAGTTTGCATGTTCTCCCCTTTCTTCGAGGTTTCCTCCAGGTACTCCAGTTTCCTCCCCTAGTCCAGAGATGTGTGTTGTAGGCTATTTGGATCCAAACTGAAGCCAAAATTGATTCCAAATTGTCTGGGATGTGTGTGTGTGTGTGTGTGTGTGTGTGTGTGTGTGTGTGTGTGTGTGTGTGTGTGCCCTGGGTGTCCCCTGCTTCTTGCCCCGAGTCCCCTGGGATAGGCTCCCTGTGACCCTGTATAGGATAAGTGGTACAGAAAATGGATGGATGGACAGATTTCTACATTATCGAGTCATTACAAAAAACACTTTGATGTTTCCCAATATTAGTTTTCCATAGCAAAATTAAATGTTACAGAAAAATGTTTATTTTAGTAAAGAAAGCAGAATATTAAATAAGAGACCACTTTTCAGACAGAACCACATAATGAAGGCTGCTGGGTTTCGCTGCAGAAATAAGAAACAAGTGCGACAGTCAAAGTCTCCAGAAGAACTGTGGCTGCTTCTGCAAGATGCTCAGTAACACTTACAGCTCATTTCNCTAAGACTTTTGCACAGTACTGTACATGTGTTCCTTCGAAGTGCCACAAGTATGGAATGAACATCTGGATGTATAGAACGTCTTTGCATGCTGCAGCATTACAATTTCCCTTCAGTGGTATGAAGAGGTCCAAACATGTTCCAGCTTGACAGTGTTCCTGTTCACAAAGTGAGCTCCATGAAGACATGGTTTTCCAAGGCTGGAGTGGAAGAACTCAAATGTGACCTCAACCCCACTGAACACCTTTGGGATGAACTGGAACTCTGACTGCACCCCAAACCTCCTCATCCACCATCAGTGCCTGACCTCACTAATGCTCTTGTGTCTGAATGATCACACATCCCCACAGCCTCGCTCCAAAATCTAGTGGAAAGCCTTTCCAGAAGAGTGGAGATTATTATAACAGCAGAAAGGGTTTAAATCTTGAAGGTCGGTGTGCAGCGCTGCTTAGCCAGAAGGTCGGTGTGCAGCGCTGCTTAGCCAGAAGGTCGGTGTGCAGCGCTGCTTAGCCAGCAGGTCGGTGTGCAGCGCTGCTTAGCCAGCACGTCATCAATGCCATGTTCTTCTTTGTGTTTGATAGCTGTCACTAAAGTTAGGAACATAGCAGAGGTAGCAGTGTAACTTGTTTACAACAGATTGAAGGGTGTTCAGTGTAGTCCCGTCCCCTGTACAGAGAAACGGAGGCTGCTGTAGTATGATTTCGGGCCAGAGGGAGGAGGTTGTGAAATTTTTGTGAGTCATATCCAGACACTAAAGGAATGAGAACCAGAAGAGTAAGGAACTTGGATAAAAAAAAACGAGGAGATGGTAATAGACAGAAATGTATTTTAATCTGTAGTTTTAAAAGGTCAACAGATCCTAACCGTGACACTGTAACAAAGCTTCTTTTCTCCTTGCTGAAAGCTTTTGAGGCTTTATCTCAGTGAAATATAGTAAAGCACAGTAAAATTTACACGTCCTGTCATTTATGTGCCAAGAGCATGCCATGAGTCACATTTAGGCTTACATCTACAGTGTATATAAGCATGTTGAAGTATATGCTGGTTGTTACTTTCAAGCCCTGGAAAAGAGACTCTAGAGTTCTTCCTGAGAAGTAGGAATTGGTGATATGGCCTTCAGAAAACATCACGATATTTGCGATATGTTGTAACAATACGAAAGAAGTATTTACTTCAAAACAGTATTTATTATGTAGCTAACTTCTTCACATACTCCGTTCCACTGCTAGCTTTGGCTTTTTCTGTTGGATGGAGTTTAATTCACAGAAAAGCATGGTATGCTTGTCTGAGTTAATTTGTTGTTTAATGTTGACTGACAAACATTTTCTAGTTTGACCTTCTAACTGAACCTCCTCCATGCTCACTGACGTAACTCGTCCTTTAAGCCCTAATGTATCCGTAGTGTGAGTTAGTGAGCCCACTCTCTGCAGTCTCAGCCATGTTTTGTTTCTGGTTATGCATCACTTGCGCATGGTTACGCATGTACTGAAGTTCTTCCCAAGGTTATACAGTAAGGTCTTAGCTTGGGGAAAACAAGAGGGGTATAGAATATTAAAATAATTGAATCTTTTTATGCTGGTATTATTGCCAGTGATCACCCTCACTTCAGAATGAATCGCAGCCTTATATAGTATGGCCATATATAGCCATACAAGCTTTAAGACTTTGTAATATCATCCTGAGATAATACATGCAAAAATGCCAGGCTGTTCATACCGAATTTTCACGTAAACATTAACCATGTTATTTCTGTCTTTTAGGCCATGTGCTCCTATTGTTTCTGCACATCTATCTTTCTTTTTTCCGTTCTAGAAACTGCACATGCCATCCTAGAACTCCTCAGGGACATTTTATGGGATAAAAAAGGAGCCAGAATCGCTGTATTTCTGTATTTTTGCTTATTCTTGGCCTAGAAGCACTACTAAAAACTATAAACTGCATATTTTTATCTAAAATCATCAAACGTCCTTTTCAAGCCTGTGTGCCTGGCTCAGTTCATTTGTTTACATATTTTAAACTGTAGCCTTCTTTCTGTTTTTCAGAAAAGCTGTGGATTATTTCAGGAGGCCCTGACCTACTTACCGCCGCTGTATCTGGATCAGTCTGGTTTGAGTAGGGTTTAAAGGAGCTCTTTTGGACCGTTTGGTATTTCACAGTCTGTTCCTGAGCTATGTCTGTGGCGGTTCTCGTGCAGCTGGCCTCGCAAGTCGGGTCGCGCGTGTGCCGCAGGATGGTTCTAAACAGAGTCCACCTTATTCAGGACCAGCTGATGCGAGCACTACACAGCCCGTCAGGCACCCGCTCCAGCAATTCACGCTTTGACCCGGACAGCAGTGGACGCCCCACCACCTGGGACTCGTTTGGCATTTGGGACAGTCGCATCGACGAGCCGATTCTGCTGCCATCCAGCATCCGCTACGGCAAACCCATCCCCAAAGTTAGCCTGTCCAAGGTGGGCTACGCCTCGCAGATCGGCCAGCGCAAAGAGAACGAGGACCGTTATCAGGTGTCGCAAATGACCGATGATATCCTTTACTTCGCTGTGTTCGATGGCCACGGTGGCGCTCAGGCTGCTGACTTTTGCCATAAGTACATGGAGCAGCATATTAAGTAAGTGTTTCCACTGAGGTAGCGACTTCCTTTTAATCATCCTCAGGTCTCAAAATCTCTCTCCCTTGCTTTTATTAACTCAGTCCATCACTTTTCAATTTTGAGAAATCTGTACTGCCAGTCAAAAGTTTTTGAACTCCTGTAATAAAACCCACTGGGGTGTGCTGTGGTAGAAAAACAATCAGTGACGCCGTAATCAGGAATGATGACTCTGTTACCATTACCATCCTTACAATGATCATTTTCTTATAACAGGACATTCCAAAGTGTTTTATTCCTCTTATACCACAGCACTTTGCCAATGATTACCGAGAAACCACAAAGCATTCTGTCCTGATGACTTTCCCATGGCGGAAAACGTATCGGCTGTTACGAAGTGCTGACACTGGAGACTCCTTCTTTTATTGTTAAATAAATATCTTCTCAGAGACAACTTCACCGTATCTGTGATCATCAGTGATTATCAGGTTTTTTTGTTGTTGTTGTTGATGTTAAGTAACTGATAGTTTAAATCACTTCTGTCATAGCTGCTGTTATAGAAAATGAATCCACTTTCTGACCAATCAGATTTAAGCCTTTCAGCAGCGCTGTGGTATAATCCAGGTTAATGACTAATGACAAGTTTCTTTGGTACAGACCAAAGAAACTTGTACAGAATAGTAATTATGTAAGGAAAGCTAGAGATCTCGATTGTCCTGATAAAATAGTAACTTTTAACAACAATCAATTCACTGAACTTTTAATAATAAACATTTCGTGATTCACTTGTATCTATTTCTTGGCTAGAATTTCCAATTTTAGAGATTAAATGAGGCACTTTAAAGAAAAATGCTAAAATATTGGAGATTGAAAAACTTTTCACTGGCAGTGTTTGTAAAATATATTTTAAATACCCAATATATCTTGTATTTATTGCAATAATTGGCAGTAACAGCTGTATTTCTGGAAACAGGCCTGCATAACCCCTTTCCAATATTTAGTTTCAGATGAAAAAGAAAACATTGTTTTTGGTTTTTTTTTTAAATGATATGACCTAAATGTAGTCTCTGTAATATAAATTAGTCTGTCATGTTTATTAAAGTAATTATCAAGCTTTAAGTGTTTATCTGTATTTAAAGATGTCAGCTGGGTTGTTTTGACCCACATAGGACATGTGAATATAATCATTCTGAAGTGTTGTGTTGATATAGACTCATTGTACTTTGTCTAATGCACTTGTTTACAGAGAGCTCGTGGCAAAAGAAGACAACCTAGAGGTCATCCTGACAAACGCATTTCTAAACGTGGACAAAGCANGTCTACTTTAGTTATTAGTTAATCAGTTCACCAGTTTAGGTCTTCAGCTTAATTCTGTGCTATAAAGATGCACCTCATTGTGCCATAGTGGTTTATTTTCTACATTTACACTCAGGTCCATAAATAACTGGAAATTGGCAAAGTTATTTTTATTTTAGCTGTCTATTAGAGTATATAGGAGTGAAAATAATAATGAATATAAGCTCAAAGTGCAGACTTACAGCTTTAATTTGGGGGTGTTTACATCCAAATCAGGTGAACAGTGTAGGAATTACAGCACTTGTTTATATATGGTCACCGCTTTTTAAGGACCAGTGATTGGACAATTGGCTTTTCAGCTATTTCACCTACAAGTAAGCATTATTTACCAGATCTCACCTAAAGTTCACACCGTAAACGTAAACCTCAGACAACGACAATTGAGAGTTATACTTCAGAAAAGAGCTATCATCATCAGTGGAGCAGGCCATCATTAGGCTGAAGGGGGAAAAAAAACATCAAAACACCTTGGATGACAGAAGAATTCTCTCCCTTCACAACAGTTGTGCAAGAATACCCTCCAAGTTAACAGTCAAGAGAAGACTTCACCAGAGTAAATACTGAGGGTAAATACACAAGCTCTTAGCAAGCCTCAAATACAGGAAGACCAGATTAGAGTTTGCTAAAAACACATTTAAAAAAAGCCTGTCCAGTTCTGCAACAGCAATCTGTGAACAGATGAGATAAGGATTACCTTGTCAACTTGGGAGAAGAGTATGGAAAAGGGAAGGAACAGCTCATGATCCAAAGCATACCATCTCATCTTATGGTGTGGGTGTATAGTTGCCAACGGAACTGGTTCCCTTCTATTTATTAATGATGTGAATTCTGAAGTGTATAGGGCTATATTATCTGCTCAGTTTCAGTCAAATGCTTCAAAACTCATTGGATGGTGCCTCACAGTGCAGATGTACAATGACCCAAAGTATATTTCAAAAGCACCCCAAGACATATTTAGGGCAAAGAATTGAAATGTCGTGCAGTGGCCAAGTCAGGTGAAATGTCCTGCAGTGGCCAAGTCAGGTGAAATGTCCTGCAGTGGCCAAGTCGGGTGAAATGTCCTGCAGTGGCCAAGTCGGGTGAAATGTCCCGAATCCAATTGAACATGGATTTCACTTGCTGAAGGCATAACGCCACAAGAACAAGAAGTAAAGACCTTGCAGAACAT
>CM074947.1:5630791-5663581 GCA_037577455.1 Pangasius macronema
CTGCTGTAACATGAACGTGAATATTAATGTGCTCGTTCTAATATGTTATTGTTTCTATAGTAACAGCTCGTACACAGGGACTTGTTCAGCATAATCTAAGACTAACAATAAATGGATTGTTGTTTAACAAAGTAATTCTTGTAATTGTAGTGTGGTGAATTTTTTTATGATTATTTAACATTTATGGAAGAAGTCGACTTGAATTCTTTTTTGTAGAATTAAAAGTATATATTTAACATTATAAATGATGCAAGAACCATGACTATGTTAAACAAGTTTCATTTTAATACAGTTGTTAGAAAAACATCTTCCACTGGCAAAATTTCAATCCCTGGGATTAACATACCTGCCTCATTTTAGTGAAGTGATTGGAAAGGGCTATACTGCTTCAAGATTTCAGTGATGTACACCAGAGCTCAACCATTTAGAGCTTTAAACTTCATAAGCAGGACTTTGTAGTCAACCCAGAACTTAATAGCCAGTCAGTGTGGCTCGAATTAGGCTTGGCCAAATGCTCTGGCAAAATGGCTTTGTTAAAGATATTTAAATCTCTAATGACAGACCGTTCGGTTTTACTGAATGGTTATCAAGCTCTACAATTTAGTAGACTATAGCCAAGTAGAAGTTTCTGTCACATTTATCCAGAGTGACTTACATTTATCTCATTTATCCATCTGAGCAGTTGAGGGTTAAGGGCCTCATGACCTTCCCATCAGTAGTCCAACCACTGAGCTACCACTGCCCCCTGTTTGTGCCAGCCTTTATGTATTTGACACACTCTTCCATTTTGAGCAGCTGAATCTTGTGGTATATGATATTTATCACCAGCATAGAAGATAAAGTAAAACTTCCGTTTGCACAGTACATGCCCAAGAGGCTGGATGTAGGAGAATAAAATGGGGCCTAAAATAGAACCTTGTTGGATGCCGTGTTGCACATTTTAGTATCATTGGACCTCATTTAACAAGCTGGATATGAACAGATTTATGCGTAAATATTTCGTAGGGGCATTTACACAAGAAATTAGGTATTCATGAAAATCCCATAAATTCAGAAAAACGTTCGTATCCCACTCATGCTCCTGAGTGTGTGCAAATTTGCGCATAAGAAGACTGACTAATATAAACCTCGACTTGATCGATTTCAAATCATATCATTTGCCTGGATTGCTGCACTTTTATATCTGGAATATACTGTCGAGTTTAAATTGCTTAATTTACTTTGACTTTTACAGCATTTAGCAGACGGCCTTCTCTAGAGCCACTTACAGAAGAGTTTTGAAGTCTCTATCGAACACATCCTCATCTAGCTCACTAGGTCAGGGACTAAGAATACCAGTGAGAACATTTTGTGACCCAGTCATTTTATTTTATTGGCTTTAATTAAAGAATATTAAAAATAAAGAGCGTGAGCCAACACAAACCCATAAATGAAGACAGAACTACTCATTCAATTATGACAGAAGAAATGGTGCTGTATAAACGGAGGATGGGCCGGTCTGTCTGCACAGAGCCGTAAACAAACACCTCAAATGATAGAAGATTTAGCGCTTTCTTCTTATTAATAATATTAATATTATTAATTATGTTTATTGGCATAGGAGTGAGTCAAAATAACTTCCACTTCATCAACAGACACACGCAAGTATGAAGAAAGTTGTTTCTGAAACTTTTGTAAATTCTTTTTGTAAGTTCGGTTTGGTTTGCACAAACATGTACACACAACTTTACTAAAAGATTGATACATTTTTGCTAAAATCCTAGTAGCAGTCTGTCAAGTAAGATCAAAACGGGAAATCCGGGTCTAAACTGTCCATGTTTTCATGCCTGTCCATTAAAACACCATGTTCAACTGTAAATTCTAAATGCATGTCACATGCAGTATGTTCTTCCTACACGTTTTATATCAAAGCTATCTCAATCACCATTATAGATGCATTGTCTTGAAGCTCTACAGTGGAGAAAATGAGATTGTGTCTCTTTCAGGGGATGCAGCGAGCTACTAACGTCACCTACCAAGCTCATCACGTGAGCCGAAACAAACGCGGACAAGCCGTCGGGACAAGAGGAGGCTTCCGGGGATGCACCGTGTGGCTCACAGGTATTACAAGGAATGACGTGCTTTGTAGCACATCATCTTGGAAGGAATATGCATCTACATCCGAAATGAAATTTTTCAGGCGTATAGGTCAGTTTAAGTAGGATGTGTCCAAGCACTAAGGTTCAGCAACTTGCCTTGTGTTATAATCTTGAGGGCCTTCATTATTTCTACAAAAGTATAAAGAACAATATCAGGCACACTCTGTACAGATAGGTCTAGTTTGTTGGTACTACCAGATATTGTAAGGATGTGATGAGTAGCTTATGAGATGCATAACTGTGGGAATAGACTGCACAATAAGCAGTAAGAATTATAAGAGAATAAATGCTCAGATTATTGCCTCCTGCTCTCCAACGGAGCTGCCGGACAGCGTGCAATCCAACAGGCCATTCAAGAGCAAGAGCATGTGACTGCATTCCTGTGGCTATCCTGGAGCTCTGCAGTAATCACTCTCTCCCTGTCTATCCAAAGGTCTGTCTGGAGCGGGCAAGACGACAGTGAGCATGGCTCTGGAGGAGCACCTGGTGTGTCATGGTATCCCCTGCTACACTCTGGATGGCGACAACATCAGACAGGGCCTGAACAAAAACCTGGGCTTCAGCCCTGAAGACCGAGAGGAGAACATCCGGCGTATAGCCGAGGTGGCCAAGCTGTTCGCCGACGCCGGTCTCGTGTGCATCGCCAGCTTCATCTCCCCGTACAGCAGGGTGAGAGATCGTGGGAGTTGTGTGTGTATTTGCATTTGTGACTGAGAGAAATTGTTAAACTAGACAAGGTGTCCGAAAGGTCAGGAACCAGTGAGAGTAAAATTACACGTACTTTAGATTTGGGATAACTGGTGATAGGAGCAGGAGTCACTGATGGATGCCAACTATCAGAAAACGTGATGTCTGCAGCTTTAAGACTGACAGAAATAAATTATAATAAAATGTAAATCGTAATACGAGTTTCCTCTTAGTCTTTTTTGTATCTTGTATGAACCTTAATAACCTGCTGTCTGATTTCGGAGCAGAAAACTAAACATCTTTACTTCTTAGGCTCCCTTGTCCCTGTTTGCCAGATACATGAACGTGGACTTTAAATAAGAAAATGACACAGAGTGTTGTTTATTGGGTCGAATTAATTATACAATAATTCAATAAATATCTCCATTGACTCCAATTTAAATTTTTTATAATGAGCTTAGCTATTATACAGCCATCTTAACAGGTGATTAAGCGCGAAAAAAAAAAAAAAAAAAACAGTATTAAATGCTAACGATTGCAGCTACAGCTGACTCATAACTAGCTTTCGCTGTTTTTTTGCTGTTATGACATTGTGTGTACCTGGCCACGCCCATTTTTCAGGCCTCAGAGTCAGAGGCGATGCTATCATCAATCTGCGATAGTTAGGGGGCATGATAGGATGATGGCACATTACACACAATCTTGCAAGCCTAATGTAGTTTTGTTTTTTATTATTTACAACATGTGCACCCTTATGACCTATGCATTTTCTCAGCCAGTATTTCATGTTTCTGTTGATTTTGTTCAACGTATTCAAATCGGCATACTTACTCAACATATTCCCGTTGCTTCCTGACTTTTCAGACATCCTGTATAACGTATATGATCTCGAAAACCATAAAGTGCTGTCTCTTAAGTCAGGATTAAACACAGTTCATTTTTAAACTGGCAGCTGTGTAGCCCATTTCTAGGATTTTGGAGATAAAGGGGAGATTTGATATTGACCTATGGTTGGACAGTTGATGGGGTGGAGGTCAAGTTTTTTTTTTTTATCAGGGGTTTGATAACCACTGTTTTAAAGGATTTAGATACAAAGCCAGTGCTCAGGGAAGAATTTTTATTTATTTTTTATTTTTTTTGGAAAGATGAAAGACTGTCACTTCCTAAAATACTCTGTCCATGTAATGTCACACCTATAATGCTGATAAGTTGTAAATCGGTATTGTGTAATATGTACACCAATATGTTCCTTTACGGTGTGGAATGCTGCATTCTGAACTAGACAGAGCTCACTTAGAGAGCAGCACAACAAAAAACGTTAGGGATTACTTACTTAAATATTTCAAAACAGACCTTCATCGAGGGTTCTACCAAGGTCTTTAACTGTACCTTTTGAGTTTCCAGCACAGCTATTAAGCACCAGGCAGAAATCATAATTTAGAAGACAAAATATGCGAGCTTTTATGTATTTGATACAGTCTTCCATTTTGCGTAGCTGTACTTCATTGCATGTCCATGGTGCTGCATATAATAGGAGAATAAAATAGGGCCTAAAACACATTCTTGTTTGACAACAGATCACTAAAATAGATCAAACAGGTCAGTCTGCTTCTCCCCGAAAGCTTTACCAGGCTTGCACAATGACGCAGTGCTTGTATAGCCAATACAAGTTCAAAGATCACTTCCATAATGCCGGAATATCCTTTAATGACTACTATACACTGTCTTATTCAGTCTGCATTGTCTTTTTGTGGTCTTTCTGTGCAGGACCGCCTGAATGCAAGAAAGATTCACGAGGCAGCGGGCCTCCCGTTCTTTGAAGTTTTTGTGGATGCACCACTGGATGTGTGCGAGCAAAGAGACGTGAAGGGCCTTTACAAGAGAGCCAGAGCTGGAGAGATCAGAGGTGAAGAACAGGAAGCTCTTTATTCGAGTGTGATCGAATGTACTGTGTTAACATGCCAAATCAAGAAAGTGGCATATCTTCTTCTAGGAGCCACTAAGGTTTGAAAACGTCACGCAGCCCTTATATCATATTTCAAACGTGCTATCATGTTTATTTTTGGTCTTTCTGGCGCATTGCATCCTAGTGACCCAGAGTTGATATCTGTGCGGGCTTAGTATTTTTGACCACTGGAGCACAAGGTTAAGGTGAACTTTGGGCTCCATATCCACCATAATGTACTGGCATGGTTACCTGATTATATCGCCGTCATAGCTAAAGGTCGTAGGCACATGCTGAGGCAAAAAGTATCCCCGCTTTCTTATGCAGTGTGTGAAAATGAAAAGTAAGAGATTTCCAGTGTAGTGTGGTAAGAGAAAGGGAAGTAAAGTATAGATGCTATCGTTGCAAAGTGAGAGGAAGTAACTTGTCTTTTTTTTGTGCAATTCATTTGCAGCAGATTGAATCTCCTCCAATACTGCCATATGTTTTTAACTGAAAGGTGCTTTTATGCCAGTTGTCCTTAACATGCCCTTTTAGTTCTTTTTAATAAGATCTGAACTTGTTCTGGTAAGTCCTAGGTCAAAGGAGATGTGGGTATTCCATAGCTTGATTTTTTTTTTTTTTTTGTAATTTGTTCATTTACAAAGGTGATGTACTTTAAACTTCATCAGTGATTAAGCGCGCCATCACCGAATGGTTCATAGCCATTACTGATTGATTCTTTTGAATGAGTGACTGACTCGGACCCCTTTATTCTCAGGCATTAGTGATTGCTTGGCAGGCATCAGCGATTGACTCGTAGCCATCACAGGTTGATTCTCAAGAGACAGACAGCTTGATCTGTAGCTATCACCGGTGGGTTTGAAGCCATCACAGATTGATTCACAACTGATTCGTACCCATCCACCCATTGGCTCATAGCCATCACCCATTGGCTCGTAGCCATTACTGATCGGTTTGTAGTAGTCACTGATTGATTCTTTTGAATGAGTGACTGACTAATAGCTTTCACCAACTGCCTCATAGCCATCACTGACTGGTGACTGAGATAATGTGTTTTTATGTTGTCATTGTAGGGTTCACAGGAATCAACTGAGTATGAGAAGATCGAGGCTCCTGAGCTGGTGATAGAGAGACCAACAGTTTGATTTGTCGCCATCACTGATTGATTCGTAGTAGTTAATGATTGATTCATTTGATTGAGTGACTGTTTCATATCCGTCACCGACTGTTTCATATCCGTCACCGACTGTTCCATATCCGTCACCGACTGTTTCATAGCCTTCACCAATTGATTCTTATCTGTCACTGACTGTTTGAAAGCTGTCATAGACTGATTCGTAGTCATCACCGACTGATTTCATAGCCGTCACCAATTGATTCTTATCAATCACTGACTGATTCATAGCTGTCACTAACTGATTCTTATCCATCCTCGACTGCTTCATAGCCATCACCAATTGATTCTTATGTGTCTTCGACTGATTGATGGCTGTCGCAGGCTGATTTATAGCAATTGCCGATTGCTTAATATCCATCACTGATTAATTCCTATCTGTCACAGATTGATTCATTTGGATCACTGGCTGAGCTAATATACATTTATGCTGTCATTGTAGGGTTCACAGGAATCGACTCTGAGTACGAGAAGCCTGAGGCTCCTGAGCTGGTGCTGAAGACTGACTCCTGCAGTGTGAACGAGTGTATCCAGCAGCTGCTCGATCTTCTGCAGGAGAGAGTGAGCTCACACAGCATGCCCATACACCGTGTAGTGCTAGATATTACCACATTTGAGAAGAATGATAAGATTTTAATCATTCTTAGTATCTGCCTCGGAAGTCAGGCCCCATCACACCATCCGATCATTGATGACTTTCCCATAATGCATGCTGAGTCATGTTTTAATCTTTACTTATTACTGCTTATTTATTTATTTATTTTTTGGTGTAACATGAGCATTTTTTATCTTTTTACTCTGTCTGAATGAGTGAATGAGTTTTCTAGAGCAAAGTCAAGTTTATTATGAACCACCAAACCACCAAAACCACTGGAACAATATGTGCATGGGTTGTAACACATTAAGTAAAAAAAAAAACAAATATCAGATATAACACATGCTACTGTAGTTGAAGAAGATCAGACACATCAGTAAATGTGTCTCTCAAGTATGAGAGTCATAAATGATAGGATTTACCAGCTACTAATTTGTATAATGCTGTAATTGGACCTATTTATCACAACTTGCACTTCAAGATTTATGTGTGTATCATTTGCCTAGAGGTAAAAGCGAATGTGTGCTCATGCTGGGTGGGTGTGTAAGATCATTATGGCTAATGTTGGTTTTGCTCTACAGAAATACAGAACACTAATCCTGGGTGTAATGAGCTGATGCCAAGTATTTTGTCCTTGTAGCTAGCCAAGTTAGCATTTCTACAAGAACTGAAAATACGTACCAGTATTTTCCCAGTAACTGATTGTCTTCTTTTAGGACATTGTACCTGTAGATGCTTCTTATGAGGTGAAGGAGCTCTACGTGCCTGAGAACAAGCTGGACTTGGCTAAGGCCGATGCAGAGACTCTGCCTGCTGTCGAGATTGGAAAGGTAACGCACACTCGACACCGGCCACACACTTTCTTTGTACACTAGTTGAGTTAGTGACTGTTAGTCTGCTGAAAACTGTGTTGGACAGCAAAGAGCAAACGTGTTCCTGCAAGGGGGAAATCGATTGGATTCCTTCACTTTTATGCTACTTGTCCATCATTTTAAATGAGTTCAGAAGGTGTCTGATGAAGGTGCTTTAGATGTTCAGTGTTCAGGTCAATGTTTTTCCCATTTTGAGTCTGATGATCTGTAACAGGGGTATTCAACCAACATTGTAAACATCCCTTTTTACGAAGAAACTGGAAAAGCAACTAACATGATTGAATGGTGACCACAATTGCCTTTTAAAGCTAAACTGTTAGTTCATGCCTATGAATTCAATTCAATTCAATTCATTTTTATTTGTATAGTGCTTTTTTTTTTTTTTTTTTTTACAAAGGTCTCCTGCAGCTCAGGAGTGATGCTTATCTGGTCCAGAGCGTAGGGGGGTGAATAAGACCCATCATTTTGAAGTGGTTACGTTCTGCTTCACCTCACGTCTTCACCACTTTTGACTCTGACGAGATGAGGCATCTGTTTTGAGCCAATTGTCTTTAAACAGTCAGTGTACATTGCCGGTTTGTGCATGTGATTTCGATAAGCCACAACAGAGGATCTGCTACAGAAGCTGCCACGACTCATGCTTGAAAACCTGGAAATGCTGAAGTGCAGCCAGTGTTTCTCATGTTATCATACGTTCATTGGCTCTGCTACAGTATTTCTTATTTTTATTAGCTGAGTACTCCGTTTGATCCGCTGCAATACTTTGCTGAGTCACCAGTGGACAACATCTGATCTATTGAATAACTTTATGCCATTTGATGTTCTGATATTATTGTTCTTGTGGGTGATCATGTTGCAGCTTTTCATGCTTGTTGATCTTAAATGGTTAGTTTGATGAAAAATCAAATGTGGTGTCTCATGTCTGCTTGTCTATATATGAGTCTAATGTTGTTTTAAGAACTTAAAAAAAAACACATTAAGCTATGTAATCATATTTTTTAAACAAATTTGCAAAATAGGGGAAATCTCTTGGGAAAGTTTGAAGTGGAACTACTGTATATTAACATTCACTCTGTTCCTCTTCAGATTTTTAGAGGCGGAGCTTAGGGGGATGAATAATACCAAATGGCGCTAAGAAAAAAGTTATTCTGGTTGTCCGAGTTAGCTGTCCACATAATGTGATGCTGTCCACAGCATTTAGATACACAGTGAAGCTTTGTTCATGTTTATAGATGCTGAATTATGTATTCTAGACAACATCTGTTAGCTTGATGAGCTATTACTTCTAAACCGGATTTGTTTCAGGGACAAATATTCAAAATTTTGGCTGACTTTCATTACTTGCTAGTTACTTTTGACTCGTAGCTACAGTGAAGCTCTTTTCCAGTGAGAGAAGCAAACATCAGACATGAAACATGCCTCACGTTTGAGGTTATATCAGACGGGGAAATGATGTTTTAAATGTGGTGTTTGAGCTGTAGCGTTTACGCTCTCCTGCTTTTAGGTGGACATGCAGTGGGTTCAGGTGCTGGCTGAGGGCTGGGCCACTCCGCTCAACGGCTTCATGAGAGAGAGGGAGTACCTCCAGTGCCTGCATTTTGACTGCCTGCTCGACGGTAAGCCTTTTGTTTGGACTTCTCTTTACCCTCATCTGATTTTTGGTTCAGGCAGTAGTAGGGTGTGTAAGTAAGGAGTAAAACAATGGGACGTGCTGTTATAGGAAAATAATCAATGGCATGGTGGCGAGATGTGGCCTAATATGAAGTGGAATTACTTTTGTGATGTCAAAGTTGATTATTTTTCAATAACCGTGCTGTATTCCTTTTGTACCACAGCAATTTGTCGTCAATTACAATTTTGTGTTTATTAATGAACATGTCATGCTTTTAACTGTTTATAGTTACATTTAGTACTAATTTAATCAGACAGAAGTGCTCGATATCCCTTGCGTTATAGAAGCTATAATCATTCGATCCCTCAGCAGCCTGTCTTTTTCTCTCTTATAGCCAATAAGATAAAAACGCACGTTACTGCATAACTTCAAAGCACAGTGTTCTCTGTCCCAGGACGTTTTGACCAATCAGATTTGAGAACGCAACAGAACTGTGGTATAATCCTGTTCATACAACAGGTAGTTCCTGTTCACTAATCTGATTGGATGAGCGGCGTTCTAAGAGCGCCTATGTTTCCTATAACCGCCCTGGGACGTTTCGCTGTGTGTATCACTCGGCTCGTCTGTGTTCACCGCGTAAAATTCCTCTTCCTAGTTCGAAACGGTTACTACAGGAGTGTTAGTGATGTCATCAGCAGACATGGCAAATGATCCTTTTCAGGAATATAACTTTTTGGCTTAAAATATGAAAGCTCGTCAGTTGAAGATGAAAAGGAAGAAGGGATGCCAATAGCTGTAGCTTCTTCAGGATCTATTTCCACTAGCGGTGCAAAAATAAACAGGACGTTTGGCCATATTGTGTCGGAAATGTGATGTAATTGATATTAGAACTGTTGTATAAAAGCAGTATCACACTTGTAGCTGTATGGTGCCTACGCTGAATCACAGCCATGCCAATATTCACTATAACCGCACCCTTGCTTGTGCGATTTCTTGCATAACTCTCTATAAAAACAATTTCTGTCCTCCAGTAAACTGAACCTATAATATTTTGCTACAATTTCTGACCAAGCATACTTTGTCAGAGCCTTTTGCACAAGTGCACTGTGACTAAAGCGCAGCACTAGAGGGCACTGTTGATAAGCAATACACACGCACACACTCGCAGAATCATCTTCACTCAGTAGTTATGTGGAGTGGTCAGAGCTGAGGGAAGTGAGCAACTCGAAGCAAATTGCATTAAACGCAGTATAAAAGTGAATTAGGACTGGAAACTCAAGTCTCACATTCTTTCCCTTCAGGCCTGAGTCACACTGATCTGTTGCATCCGGAGCTTTGTGAGTGTTTTTGAAACTTATTCGAGCCGAAATAGAAAGGAACATTGTGTGCTTTTTTTTTTCATTATGGAAACAGCAGATATGCTGAGGGCTTTTAGCAGTAATCTGCTTCTTTCATTTATAAAGCTGTGTAATTACAACAATTCCCCACATTGAGTTTGAGTTTCCAAAAAAGAGTCAATTTAATTTTATTGCTCCAAAAACGTTGACCCTTTTGCTGTGCATCGGGTTGCAAAGTGTTCCAGCATGCACCACTAATACAGACACACGGTTACCTTTGGATATAAATTTCTTTTAGGATTGTAATTTTTTTTGGTCACCCATATATTTGAGTGGGCAATATGGCGAAGCTATCATATCACGATAGTTACTGGTGTTTTGACCACACACGTTATATATTGCAATGTTTAGTTTTGCTGAATTTAAATCTAAAGCACATACCGTAATATACAATGCAATATAATACAATAACAAACAAGAAGAAAGGTTTAATTTCCTATTGAGTGCTTCTTACTTGAACAACAGTGCAGTTTAGTCGCTGACAATACCAACAGTATTCATGATAGCCTTAGAAAAGTGTTTTGTAATTATTTATGGTGTTACTCATATTCTCGTATGGTCCATCCCTACATATTATTCTGATGAATTCTGTATGAACCCAGGCACCGTAATTTCTTATCATTGTTGCACAATAGCTCAAGATAAACTTGGGCCTTTTCTTCTACCTTTTCAGCACTTTATCAATGACATCTTTATTTTTCCATTTATTCATCGATTGCTTTTCCTGCTTTACAAAACCTCCAGCTTTATATGATTGATTGTCCTTTGTGTGGTATTTATGATTTCAGTCTGCTCCTTGACTGGGCTTTTGGAAAAGCCAGGATGAGCGGAGAGGTGTGTGTGTGTGTGTGTGTGTGTGTGTGTGTGTGTGTGTGTGTGTGTGTGTGTGTGTGTGTGTAGTGCTTGGCCAGTCTTGGGATGCTTAGAGGCTTTTGTCTTATATGAACCAGCTGCTTTAGCTACTTTGTGAAGCAGTAAGGTAGAGGGCAGCTCGCCTGACGGTCCTGAGGGCCATTTAAAAAAAAAAAAAAAAAAAGTCCCCAGATCATGTTGAATCATTCAAAGTGTAGAAGTTGAAGAATCAGCCAAAATATTAGCATCCCAGTCCTTCAAATAAAGACACACCCTCCTCCATGTCTCCCCATATATCCATAACCGTACCTGGCTTTGCCTCTTGGGACTTTTTCGCAGCACTGGAGCTTGCTGTGTGCTGCTGATGTGTGAGGTGAGTGCTTGACCTTTACCCTCTTTCCACAGGAGGAGTTATTAACTTGTCCGTGCCGGTGGTCCTGCCCGTCTCGGGTGCAGACAAGGAACGTCTAGACGGCTGCACTGCCGTGGCGCTGGTCTACAACGGGCGGCGTGTGGCCATCCTGCGCAACCCCGAGTTCTACGAGCACCGCAAGGAGGAGCGCTGTGCCCGCCAGTGGGGCACCATCTGCAAGGACCACCCCTATATCAAGGTCAGGAAGGTTCACATGGCATCAGCCACAGCACTTCAGATCACATGTGTTCACAGACAGCACATATCCAATAACAACGGGTCAATCTGGCATACACTCTAGCGTTGGGTAGAGTAATTGGACCTTATCAGCTAATGAAAATTACACAACACATACAGAAATAATTGGTGACTTGTTGTACAGATGATACAGTACACTGTAGTGTGTTTTGTAAAATATACATTTTGGTTATACACACCCAGGCCACTGTAATGGTGATACCTGCAACCTTGCTCATTCATGCAATTATGCAATCAGTCAATCAGCACAGCAGTGCAGTGTGTAAAATTATACAGATGCATGTCATGAGCTTCAGTTAGTGTTCACATCAAGCCTCAGAGTGGGGAAGAAATGTGATCTCGGTGACTTTTAGCGGGGTGTGGCTGTCGGTGCCAGATGGGCTGGTTTGAGTATTTCCGGTTCATTTTCTCGGATTTTCACCTACAACAATCTCTGGAGTTTACACAGAATGGTGCAAAAAAAAAAAAAAAACTGCAGATGAAAACTTTCATGATGAGGGTCAGAGGAGAATTGGCCATAACTATTACTATTACAATAATAATAAAATAACTGTTAAGATATAGTTATTTAATATGCATAAATGACCGAATAACTGCTCATTACAACCATGGTAAGCATCTCAGAACACACCAGAACTTTGAGGCAGATGGGCTACAACAGCAGAAGACCAGATCGGGATCCACTCCTATCAGCCAAGAACAGGAATCTGTTCACGCTCACCCACACTGGACAGCTAAAGACTAGAAAAAGACCAGGCGATGTTTATCCAATCTTAAACTGTCCAATATGTTACAGTAAGGAAAATTAGAAGAATGTGCATGTACTGTTCTAATGATATTTCGATTACCTTTTACATAACCAAGTTGTTTAACGACTACAGTTTAGCTGTAGCACTTACAAGTTTCTAAACTCCTGCTACAGCAATACAAGAGACCCCGTTTCTTTTTCAAAAAATTCAACTTGCTGAAGACAAAAGTTCCTTTGCTTTAGTTTAACCCCCTGTGACCCAGTGAAGGGACAGGTCTTATCACACCATTATACCTCAGTGCTGTTGAATTCTCCATTCTGATTGGTTCGAAGGTGTTGATTAGTTTTCTGGCTGTAGTTCAAATGACAGGAATATTTTAATGCGCTAATATTAGTAACAACTTGTACAGATTTGAAAACATGTTTAGCTGGTGAAGTTGCTGTGAGGAGACATTTATGTAGCACTTATGGAAGCAGTCAGCACTTTGTCAGCACTTTGTCAGCACTTTGTAATAGTCAGAGGAAAAGTTTTCCAACATGAGAAAATCTTCAGGACTGATGACTTTCCGCTTTCCTGTTTCTCGCTAACATGACGAGCTATATATATATNGAGAGGCTGGTTAGTGAACAACTGTTTATAGCTGCTATAATGCAAGTGAAAACAGGAACTTGGTTGTTTCATGGACGTACCACAAAATTAAATGTAAATATAAATGTATAAAAGTACAATGCATTGGTCTGTAATGATATGAAATTGTAATTATTGGCAAATTGCTGTGGTATAAGAGGAATAAAACTCTTCAGGACATGTTGTTATTGGAAAATAATCTTTAGGGTGGCAACAGCAACTCAACGTCCTGGTCATTGATTTTTCCATAAACAGCACATCACCAAGTGTTTTATTCTTTAGTTATTTATTTAGTCACTTTGGGAGACTCACTTTGGTGCTATGTTAATGGTCCAGATGTGATGTTTGAGGACATGACCCTGTTCCGGGTCCACTGTGTGCGTCAACTCTGTCAACTCTGCTCCGTTGTTACATTTACGGTAAAATTTGCTGTAGCCTGTAATGACATGTTTCTGTAGAGATCTTTTTCATTCTGCTAGGAGGCATGCCTACTGTGCCCTCATTCTGAGCTCCTACACTCATAATCCTCTTATCCTCTACCTTCCTCCATTTCACACATCTGTTTTGCTTGGAAATCTCACTCAGCATTCTATTTACACAGCACTAAGCCAGATCCCTCACTCCTCCCCTTTCACCCCTCTCACCTTCCTCCTCTAAATATATCAGGGTAAATACCGAACAATTATTTCCATCTGGGAGAGAGGACAAGACACTCAGGTAGATTCGAATGCTTCTCAAGCAAAAAAAAAAGGGCGCCAGTGGAGAAGAGCAGCGGCCTCAGACCGCAATCGCGTCATTCCCATGACTTGTATAAATGGCAGTATCAAACTAGTGAAAATATAATGATTTTTTCAGTCTCGGAGCTTTGCTTTGGCTCTGCGTGCCTGCCCTGGAGTGTGCACGGAGGTGATTTAGGTGCCGGAGCAGAGAGAATTTGGCTCTGTTGAATTTCACTGGCACTGAGAGGGCAGGCCTGGCACTGATTCTCTCTCCTCCTGTTTAAATGAAAGTGATCGTTTGTTAATATCTCAAAATTAAATTAGTGCAGATTGTAGTTAAAAAGTTTGGCCTGGTGTTTAATAATCTGCGGTTGAACTCTATCACGGTTCTGTGGTCTGGCAGAGGAATGTATACACGCCTTGGTGTTAGACATGCCTTAGATCTGTTTGACATTGTTGCATGACTGTGCCGATGGTTATGGGACGTGTGTGTGTGTGTGTGTGTGTGTGTGTGTGTGTGTGTACGGGTTGAATTCCCGTGGCTGAAGCGTGTCTGTCAGCAGGATTGGGGTTAGATAACCTGGGTTCAATTGCATGTGGTAAATCCACTTTTCCTGTTTATTCCCACTGCTTGTGTGACTGCTGCTTTCTCTGTAAAGAAGTCAGCGTGCCAAAGGTTCATATAATGACACACAGGAGCTCTGCCAGCTTTATAATGCACAAAGACATGGGAGACTTCAGCTGGTCACCTGCAGGAGAGGCGCACGTAGCATTCGAGACAACAGAAGTACATAAAAACTGATTTTTGTTTTTTTTGAGTTATTGTATATATTCTTGAATTATGCAAACAATGTTTAAAAGTAGACTCTAGGGTTATAATGATTCATTTTCTTCCACTCAAGTAGAGGAAAACTAAAAACAATTTTAGCAAGCAGATTGAGCCTTGTGATTGGTTTCTTTACCCGTGAGTAGCCATACCTACTTTATGATGAAAGTTACCTAATTAGAAAACAACCATGTATTTAGCCTTCTTGTGCTTTTTAATAAGATACCTGCACTACAGGTGCACTTGGCACCAGCAAGCAGTGCATGATGTTGGAAAATATTTGGTTTAAAATTTGAGGCTCAGTGCCATTATTTTATACAACTTGAAATCACATCACGGGGAGAACAACAGGAACATTACCCCCTTTTTGGAATTATGTACATCATGATCAGGGAAATTATGCAGAATGAGCGTGTTCAATTAACATAAACCACTTAAGTTATGAAATCTCGTGAGGTTGTTGGCATTGACGGGAACTTTAACTGTAGTATTACCTCAATAGATCCATGTGTAGTGCTAATGTGGCTGTTGCAGTACGCCAATGATGTTATTCAAGGCTTTGAAATGATCAGTTCATGTTGGAGGTATGAAAAGAAACTGTCAGTGTAACTCGCATAGACCCGATGCATGCATTTGAATTAAGTAAATTCAATGAGCTTTTTTTTTTTTTTTTCTTCTTCAGTGTAAATACAGTATTTGAAGCTTGTGGTTTTGCTATTTAGGAATTTGCTTGGTGGGTGTGAATCATGTCCCTTAATCATGTCCCTATCAAGTTTTAAAGGTCTTCACAATGGCCTTCTGTAGACAAAACATTGCGAGATGGAATCTGTATTGTTCCAAGTTTGAGCTGGTGTTTTCTCATGTGTGATGCAATTTCCATCTTCAGTCAAATGTCTACTGCAATCATCTTCCATTATATCTGGGCATTTGTGTGCAAATCTTTTGAACAGGTCATGGTTCTTAGACTCTGCTGATGACTGTGTGTGTGTGTGTGTGCTGGTTCAGATGGTGATGGAGAGTGGCGACTGGTTAGTGGGAGGAGATCTGCAGGTGCTTGACCGAATCTACTGGAACGATGGCCTGGACACCTACCGCCTCACCCCCAATGAACTCAAACAGAAGTTTAAAGAACTGAACGCAGGTAACAGTCTGAGACATCCACTAGTAATATTATACATTTTCTATAGATAATATGCTAAATTACAATGTGTAACTATATAGCTTTGACTGTTTTTGCTCATTTAAGGACTCGTATTGGTTACATATAGTGATGTGATGTAATATTGCTTAATCTAAACCTGACTGCAGCTTAATTGTTAGGAAAAAACCACCACAGAAGAAAATTTTTGTAATTATTGTTTGAGATGGAAAAAAGGTTCTTAATCATTTAATGCTGTTTAGATGGCTCTGTTTGCCAGTTGCAACTTCCTAATTACAGTGGCTCTGCATTTATGTGCACTGCTAACATTAGCTAGTTAGCTAACAATATCTATTTTCCTAATTTGGAAATAAAAAATTGTACATAGTACAAACGTGTTTTAAAACGTCTGACTTCCAGTAGTAAACAGTACTATGTAGAAGAAGACTGACCTATTGTTGATCACTGAAACTGTCTTTTTCTATGCCATCATGTCCAGCTGAAGGTCGAAATCATTTCCAAATCACTCAATCACAAAATTTGCAACATTTAGCTCGGAAACATGAAGCGCATGAACATAACAGTGTTTTCACCGCCTCTCTTCCCGCATCAGATGCAGTATTTGCGTTCCAGCTGAGGAACCCAGTCCATAACGGTCACGCGTTGCTGATGCAGGACACGCGCAGACGCTTGATGGATCGTGGCTATCGCCGACCCGTGCTGCTGCTGCACCCGCTGGGCGGCTGGACCAAAGACGATGACGTGCCGCTGTCATGGCGTATGAGGCAGCATGCCGCCGTGCTCGAGGAGGGACTGCTCGACCCCGCCTCCACCGTGGTGGCCATCTTCCCCTCACCCATGATGTACGCCGGACCCACCGAGGTGAGAAACTTAGCAGTTTCCCCCTGGGATTAATAAAGTTCTTTGAATCTTGAATGACGAGCTAACATTTACTGGCTGCTAGTGCTGTTTTGCTTAATTAAAAAACATTAGCATTTATGGGTGAAGTGTTCCTTTAAGAACTAAGTACAGTCTTTCTCATGTACTGTGCTGCTGTTCCCTCCGCCTCTGACATCATCCTGAAGTGCATATCCTCCAAGCGGAACCGGGCTCATCACACATGATCAGTGGTATTTGATGTATGCCTCTCTTCACTACCTCTAAACACAACCAGACCCGATTCCTCAGTGCCTCCCCCCACACACGCTTCAGTCAGTCAGTCAGTGAGAGAGAGAGAGAGAGAGAGAGAGAGAGAGACACTCTTGACACAAATTGTCACTGATAGAATGTAGTCTATCTGTTTTTAAGTGCGCTGTCCTTTAATCATTTGGCTGGGGACATTAAGGCTTTATTGGGAGCAGACAGCTGGAGGGATCTGGAGCTCTGAAACAGCCCGCAGGAAGCGGCATTACACTCGGCATGAGTTACGAGTCACGAGTGAGGGATCCACCCGCTAACACAGCAGCATATCTCGTCTGATACAGAGCGGTCCTGATCATTTGTCTCTGTTCAGTCTGGCAGGTGCCTGTACATACTGCCTCACAAGTTTCCAGTTTATATCTCTGGCAGAGCTTCTTGCCTCCACTGTTTTTTTTTTATACTTAAAATTGAGGATTCTGGTCCCTTTAATCAGTAATACAAAAGTGCCAACATTTACAACTGAGCTGTAGCATTTATGATTTTTGTCTTGCTATGGCAATAAAAGAGATTCCTGAAAATGACAATTTTCTGCATTTTCAGATCAAATTAACCTAGTAAAATCAGCTTTTACGCTGAAAGAAAAAACCAACAGGATGTGAAAGACAAATTTCCTTCTAGCAGTGGTTATTTTCTTTTCACTGCAAATTTTTCTGTCATTTCACAAACCTCAATCTTGTGAGCCAACATAAACCAAGTGGGTGGAAGTGTGGTCTCTCTGGTTGTTGTTTTTTTTTTATTTTTAAAGCGGAGGAGAATTTGTCTTGCTGTTTCCTTACTGTTGCTTGTCATACACCTTAAAAAAGAATTAGCTGTCTCATCCCCCACTAGGGTTTTTGTGGTTTTAAAAAAATATATATTTTTTTTTTTCCCTCTTTGCGTGCTAGGACGTTCTTGTTCGTAATGTTGCCTCTGCGTAATGCACCTTTTCTAAATTGTAAAATATTTATTCATGACATTTCCTTGGACCTTCTCTCCTCAGGTGCAATGGCACTGCAGAGCCCGAATGGTAGCCGGTGCCAACTTCTACATCGTAGGCCGCGATCCAGCTGGCATGCCTCACCCAGACACAGGCAAGGACCTGTACGACCCTACTCATGGCGCCAAGGTCCTTACAATGGCACCCGGGCTCATCTCTCTGGAGATTGTGCCCTTCAGAGTGGCAGCCTACAACAAAGTCAAGAAGGCCATGGACTTTTATGACCCTAAAAAGTAAGATCTTCTTTTTCTTCTTGCCTTCCCATTACTTTATAATGTTGTTTCAGAAAACTCACCTAAAACTTATCTGGAGCTTCTGAGTGGTCAAAAGCCTGAAACAGTGTAAGTTTTTGATTCGTATGAATGCAGGCCATTCTTCAAATGTGCCGTTAATGCAGCTTTACCGATATATTACAATACATATAATAATCAATAAATTAATAAGTTATATGCCATTTTTCTCCGTATCATGCAGTTCTGTTTTGGAGAGCTCTACTCTCTTTCCCTGTCAATCACAGTGACCCTAACCAATCATGGGCATTTGTTAGCTCATGTATGTGGAAGAGGGTAGATGGTGCTTTCCTCTGAGTGCATTCAGCGTGAGCAGCAGTTTAAAAAGTTAAGACAACTTGGTTAAGATGTTGGACTACTGATCTTAAGGTTGAGAGTTCAAATCCCAGCACCGCCAAGCTAACACTGCTTGGCCCTTGAGCAAGGCCCTTAACCCTCAACTGCTCCGTTGTATAAATGAGATAAATGTAAGTCGCTCTGGATAAGGGCGTCTGCCAAGTGCCGTTAATTTAATGTAAATGCAAATGATTTGGCAGATCGAGAAAAAATGGGGTAAGAAAAAAGGTTCCTGTTATAATTTTCAGTGTTTTTAGACCTGTAATAATCGGCAGACCTCAGATTCATGACCTTGTCATGCAGATTTTTTCTCACTAGTGTTAGGCTTCCAGTACATTTTTCTGCCCTGGCTATTAGCTCTGCCCCAAGCTGAAACTGATCTGCTCAACTCTTTACTTTTTTCCTTTAAAGGCATCTTGCAAAGCATCCATAGTTTGTTGGGGGAGAAGGAGGTTGGTTAATGTTTTTGTTGCAATTGCAGACAAAAGAGGGCTTTAATATGACAACCTGCTCCTTTAAGCCTCTTCATCATGGCACATGGATATAATTGTCCCCTTTATGCATTTAGTCAGAAAGGGATATCATAATAGGTTTGTGAAACTCTGATCTTCAACCAACCGAAGAAGGGAATCTGTGTGGTTTCCTTTGCTGTTCGAAACTGGATCTCACTTTCAATTTCCGACGTAACTTCCATGTGCGTTTGGCCTCTTCATTTATTTACGGCCAATTGTAGCGCCAAGAATAACAGGAAACTTTTCGCCGGTACTTTGAAGTCCTCTAAGAATCAGAGCTGCCACTAATTACGGTGCTCTGTATGGGTACTGCGAACGATGACTAACAAATTGTGCTGTGTAATTAATAGCGTTCTTTGCTATTAAGTGAACTACCTTCTCGTGCCAGAAACCATGCTGACTGAATCGTGTCCTGGAGGATGTGTGAGAATGACGGCATGAGCACGATGATGGTGCATTATTTACCGATCAAAGTGTGCCGAAAGATGTTTCTGACCATAATTAGTTTGATTTCATATTGGCACAACTGTAAGGAATTAAGCGCAGCTCTAATCGTCCTTCCCATCTGAACGTTTTGGAAACACAACAGTCACATGTCTCAATCTGCTTAAGCGCTCGGCCTTTGATGCTTGACGTGCGCTGCTTGGGAATGCTAGGTCATCCTTCTCAAATGTCCATGTTCAGACAAACCATCACATGATGTTGTCCATCCCGGGCTAGCATAAATATACATTTCAAACATTTCTCTGTAAAACATTTCTCAGAAATATTTGATTGGTTGTGTTTAGAAAGGCAGAATGTAGAAACAAGTATCTTCCCAAGGTCTGTACGGAGTACAGAGGTGCCAACATTTACGGTTTAGCCGCAGCATTTACAGACCAGCCAACCTTCACCCATTTTGCGAAGGAATTCCAAAATTTATGCTCATACAAGTCATCACTCAAAAATATGCCAAAAGAGCAGTCGACTCCCGCCCCACCAAATGAAAATAAGTCACCCTCAGGAAGCCCCGCCCCCTTCCTTCTATCTCACATAAGTAAGGTTGTGGCCAATGCTCTCATCTTGACCCACTTTTCCCGCTTCATAGATGCGCCGACATGGCAGCCTCACTTTATGTCAAGGGAGATGGCAGATGTTTTGAGTTCATACATGTGAAATAAAATTTCAGTGTACACTATGCCATAAGACCATCACAACCATGTGTAGGTCTTCCCCAAACTGTTGCCATGGAGTTGGACGCACACAGTTGTCTAGGATGTCTTTGTATACTTTTGACCATACTGTGTATGTTTGACTTGGCTAACTTTAGATACATCAGTTAACTAAATTTGTTAGGGATGCACCAAAATTTTAGCCACCAAAACTTTTTGGCTGACCTTTCACCTGTGACATCATGAGCCTTGGTGAGAAAAAAGAAAACAAAGCCAGGACTGCAGTTGGTAAATGTTTATCTTTATTTATTTATTTTTTTTAATTTGAAAAAATGTTGGCACCTCTGCAGACTATTTTTCCTACTCTGATTCTTTTGTCTATTTAACACACTTACAATGTTAAAATGATAAGTGAGCTCTTTTTTTTAAAGGAACTACCAAGCAACATAATCTTCTAAAGTGTGTACAGATTGTGAAGGATGGATCATGAGCTTTACACCAACACCATATCTATCACACACTGGACGCTGCTTGTCATTCCTTTCTCCCTCCCTTCCTCCATCCTCCCTCTCCTCCTTTGCTCTGCCTTCCGTCCTGGAGTGAGTGAGAGAGTGATTGGGGAGGGGAGCACGAGAGCAGTGCCCCATCTGAATTTCAAAGGGTCTTGCTTGGCGCCTTTGCAAATTTATGGCGTTCTGTCTGTTCCTGAAGCACGGCGACGCTGGGCCGGCCCAAATCCGAGAGCAGTACGGATGCTATGCTTAATTGCCTGCGATCTCCCTTAAAGACTCCTTCAGGCCAAGCTGTTTCTCATTTTACTGTATGTTAACTTTCTCATCGGAGTTTGAGTTCATGCCTACTCCTCCACCTCCCCCTCATCACTTACGTTACTAGCAATTTTGAGTTTTCAGATTTGATTTGAGTTGTTGATTTGAGTCCGCCTGCATAAATCCATAAGCGTATTTCACACTCATTGGATCATTTTCAGGAGTGTCATTGCAGATTCGGCTAAACTACCCATGTTGCTTTGTTCCTTTTAAGTGATAAGTGAATTTCCCCACTGTGGGATCGATTAAGCTTATCTTATCTGTTCGTTATGGCTTGGTAAAGTGACTCTTTTAAGCTCAGAATGAAGTAGATAGCTCTTAGCCATTCCCTCATTCAGATGATCGAGAGCTCTGCAACTGTATCAGCTGAACTATTTTGGAAGAGTTTATTGTTCTGAAATATCCAACATGGCATGCAGGTCAGCCCTATCGCTAATGTAATTCATTTGCAATGAGCGTGAATCTGAATGTTCATAAACATGGAAGAAATGAAATAAACAGATGACCATGTTGGATGTTTTGGAATAGTAAAAAGCGAATTAAATAAATCTGTGACTGTCAGAGTTTACACAAGACTGGTTCAGGTCCCGGGTTTGTGTTGTTGTGTTTAGTTTCCTCTCCTTGGTGGCGCAGAATGTTTGACATTTTTTCGGTTACTGATGACGAAGCCGTATGAAACGCTTCACTTGCATGGACAAATGACATCTGAGCAGAGCTGCAGCAAAATGAAACCACATTTTACAAACGTGATTATGGAGGGGGGAAAAAGCACATATAACTCCGGTACAGAAGGAGCGCACGGCACAGTGTATTTGTGTTCCTAACGTCTTTCTGTAAATATAAGAATCTCTAATCTGTCACATACATCTTGTTCACTTCCTCGGTTCAGCGCAGATGCCACAGGAGATTCTGTTTACACTGGGTTAGGGTTATTTGTCAGATATCTGAACCTCTGTTTATTTCTTTGTAGCATTTGTTTAAACAGAGAAAGTGTATTTAAATAGTGTTTAGATATTTCCCTCTACTCTTTGCTGCTTTTTTTATTTTCTTTTAAACTGGTTTTAAGTTTGGAATTATTTGGTTCCAGGAGAACTTTGAATTCCTTAAATGGTATAAAGTAGCATTTATATATGTATGTATGTATGTATGTATGTGTATATACATGTACATATGTATAATGAATCCATGCTCACTGCCATGGCACAGATGTAGTACAGGACACAAACTGTGACTCTGTGACCTGATGTTTCATATATTTTTGCAGCTGAATTTTGGAAATAGGCAGTTTGATTACTAAGTGGATGTGAGTGCTATATTAGTAATAAGTATCAACCAACACCTTCAGGTAAAAAAGTTTGATTAGTGCATCGCTAATTATAATATTTATTACTCCCTGATGTTTGAGATATTGTATAGTGCAAAATTCAATATACCAAGAGGATAGGCTAGTGCTTTAAATTAATGTGTAATGCATTAGTGCAACCATGAACTTCAGTATTAATACACCATAAGTAACATTGTATTGTTGTGTAATAAACCAAGTAAGCCACATATTCAGTATCTGAATTAACCGATGATACCGATGATACAGTTCATTGATAATGAACTGATATTGTCATTGTCACTGATATATGCGAACAACACATTAATGAACATTTCTGTTGGTATAATTCAGAACTTGCTGCTGAAGCAGGTTTTAAGATTTACACCTGGAAGGTTTGGTATGTTATCACCATTTAAGAACATGCTGTAATTTACTGTTTGCTTATTTTTATGGCTTAGGATCCACAACAAAAAAATGTATAATTGTGAACCGTGAAGTTCACTTCAGGAAAGAAAAATTGAGAGGCTGAAGAGGCAGCTGATAACAGAGGCTAGAATGGCTAACTTATTTTATGGACATAAATATAAATGGAATAAAAAATATAACTATAAAACGTTATTTAATAATGTTGTTCATAAACAAAAATATATGTAGGACATGAGGTTATATGAAAATCAACACTGGGGAGATGATGGTAACTCCTCTTCATGTTGAGCTGCATCATTCCACCCCATCGTTGATTGATTTATTTATTTTAACAGCATGCTTTAAGGGAGTCTTAATGTAAAAGCATCCCTTGCTTTGTTCAGCGTTTGTTACCGTAGCTATGGTCTTTTGCTTCTCCTCTCTGTTTCTAATCTACCCTTCCCTTGTTTCCCTCAGCCACCAGGACTACGACTTCATTTCAGGCACGCGCATGAGAAAGATGGCACGAGAGGGCGAGAACCCGCCGGACGGCTTCATGGCCCCGAAAGCCTGGACTGTGCTCAAGGAGTACTATAAATCCCTGGAGAAGGTGTAAGTCACCACCTGGGTGGAGAGAGGAGGGCTGACGGTGGTTCTGTTACAGTCAAAAGGAAGGAAAAGAAGTTGCAAGTAGGGGGGGAAACATGGTCAAACACGGGGGCCATTCAGACCTGTCCAGCTTTGCATATGGAAGTGGTGTAGCGAATATTATCTTGTTGCTTACGACACACATCTCTGGTTCTTTAAGTTACTGTCTCTTTTTTGTTGTTGTTTCTGGGTTCCTTTTTTTTTACTGTTCTTAGATGGATATGTCTTTTTACGCCTAACTTATTTACTCCAGAAGGAAAATTGTTGTATTTTAAAAGCATTTTTAAATGGTTTCCTGTGAAGACCTTGGTCAAAGAAAAAAAAAAAAAAAACGGTTCACTAATAGGTTGTTACATAGTTAAAGGATTGAACATTGAAGTGTAAGTGTTGTGCTCCAAATGATACGAGTCCTAATTTTCCAAACAATTTTGGTACTGTAACAAAACACATAACTCCTTATTTAAACTTGAATCGCAGATTTCCCCAGTCTGAGCCTGTCCAGATGTAAACATATGAACTATACGTTATGTCTTAGAATAATCAGCCATTTTGCCTTAATATAATACCTTTTATCTGAGGTAGGGATGCATCGCTACCAAAGTATAGACCCTGGCGTGCAATCATATCTCCGTATTCACATAAACGATGTGCTCTCACGTGCAAACGTTTCTCTACGTGCTTGTACTCCACACTCGCAAATACCTCTCTGTGCGTGCAATTCACGGCACTTTGGACCCATTTTTAATTGTATTGTTGGAAGCGTCTATAGCTATAATATAGTTCTTCCTATATTCCCAGAGCACAGCTTGCAGTCTGCTTTGATTGCCGTAATTAATCGTGAAATACCTCCTGTCGTCTGTTCATTAGCATTACAACATACCCTAGGATTACGTCACCTAGTATCACATGTTGGTATCGAAGCATTTTACAAGTAAATGAGAACAGACACATGATACCAGTATCGGTAACGATGCATCCCTAATCGGAGTTAGTTAAACAGATTAGGTCAAAACGGTTTCCTGAAAAATGTCCATTGCCAATATTACTTTCTTTAAGTTATTTCTCATATGACCTCATCAGAGTACTGATGCGGTTTGGTCATTTGCAACCTAACTGTATGTTCTTTAGTGTTAAGCACTATACAGCCAAGTCAAGTTTATGGACACCTGACCATTACACCCATATGTGTTTTTTAATAATAATAATAATAATAATAATAATAATAATAATAATAAACCTTTATTTAACCAGGTAAGTCAATTGAGAACCAGTTCTCATTTACAATGGCGACCTGGCAAAGAGGCAGCAGGTGCAAAACAATAAAGACATTATACAATTACAGATAACACAATCATAAACAGTGACATACATGTTTTTGAACATCCTATTCCAGAGTCAGCCCCCCTTTGCTTTTATAATAATGTACACTCTTCTGGGAAGGCTTTCCACTAGATTTTGGAATGTGGTGGTGGGGATTTGTGCTCATTCAAGAGCATTAGTGAGGGCATTAGTGAGGTCTGGGGTGCAGTCAGTGTTCCTGTTCATCCCAAAGGTGCTCAGTGGGGTTGAGGTCAGGGCTCTGTGGAGGACACTCGAGTTCTTCCACTCCAACCTTGACAAACCATGTCTTCATGGAGCTCGCTTTGTGCACAGGGGCATTGTCATGCTGGAACAGGTTTGGGCCTCTTGGTTCCAGTGAGGGGAAATCTCAATGCTACAGCATACAAATACTATACAAGTGTGTGCTTCCAACTTTGTAGCAACAGTTTAAGGAAGAACCACATATGGGTGTGATGATCAGGTGTCCACAAGATTTTGGCCATATAGTGTACCTCTGATATATTTGTCAAATTTAGACATTGGAAACACTTGTGTTTTTTTTGTTTTTGTTTTTTTTCTCTCTGTGTTGTCTAAAATGAACAGTCAAGATGACCAAGCTATGGAATAATGTCTTTAATGATATAAGGTTGATGTGATTGAAATATCTTTACCAATACTGATTTAATCCATGGTGGGTCTAACTAAATTTTAGCTTGTCCATAGAATATTAGTGCACACACAGACACACAGACACAGTTGTTTAACCTGAATGAGATGGGTGGTTTCTATAGATGTTTATTGTTTTAGTCTGTAGTGGGAACTTTTACTTTTTTTTTTCTTTTTTTTTTTAAGTCAATCCAGTATCCATGTGGATTAGTTATTAGTTTCTAATCTGCTGAGTTAACCTTTCTTACTTTTTCAGTATTGTCTTTTATTACTGCATCATCTCCAATAAACCATTCCAAGCAAACTGACCAAGTCAGATATAATAATTGTTATTCTTTGAGCAGACTTTATTTTATTCCTGCCAAGACACCCAAGCCAAAAAGGATGTAATTATCAAGTGAAAATGTTTTTATTTTTTATAAAAAAAAAATTTCCTTTCTCATTCAAACACAATTTATTATTGTAAATGTGCTCCTATTCGGTTTGAGTGACTGCTAACGTGTGCACCACTGTGCAACCACTTCACCCGTGTGACAGATTTTTTTTTTTCCTCTTTCCAATCTTGTGTTCATCAGCTGTTGAAGCACGGCTCTGGCACTTTATATTGGACAGGGATGACATTGCCACACACACGTACACACACACATACACACACATATTTTGAAGCAGATGGTTCCCAGATGCAGTCGGGACCCTTGTGAAAGTGAAAGGCATTGGGATCCCTGCCCTTTCACGACTTGCCTTTCTTTTGAATATTGCTCTGCGATGTAATGTCCAAACCCAGCAGTTTCCTAAATCAGATCTTTTCCCCCCTTTCCTCAATCAGATCTTTCTGTCCTAAACTGCAATCAAACGTTTGCCTGAAACACAGCAGGAAAATAAAGAAATGCTTAGAAAGTTGTATTATCTAGTACTAAACCTAGGACTTGTTTTTCTCTTCTTTATGGATTAACACCTTGAATCTTGGTTGAAATCCATTCAGGGGACATTAGATTTGGTACTGGTGCCTGTCTCTGATCAAGTCTTCTGTATCTCTAGACATTTAAATAAGGCAGTAAATTTTAAGTGACTGCATTTACAGGGAGTTTTGAAATGAAGCGGAACAAGCTTATGCTGAAGCAATTCACAATAAAGAAAATCCACCTAGAGCTTGTCATGCTTAATCATTTCTGATGTGAGGTAAGTTTAGAAGTCTTACATTTGCCTGCTTAATAGTCACAGCTTTGTTGACCCTGAAATGCATTCCGATTTATTTGAATGATCTGTTTTGTTCTATTCCACTCTTCTCGTGTCAAGTTCGATCATCTCATTCTGTCCTCATCTCCGCTCTGTAAATAAAAACCATTAGGTGAATTGGACATGGTAGTGTTGATATTTCCTGTTCTGATATAGATTGTCAGATGTTTCAGAAATGATAGTGAGGATTTAATGGCCGTGCAAATAGTTGGTTTGAAGATAACAGCCATATCTTTCTGATGCTGTATGGGCCTTGGAGCTGTTTCCCTAGTAATACAGATTATTTTTGTTTGGTTTAATTTATTACTCCAGAAAGGTCATATTCCAATGGACTTGGACTTTTGGAATGAAATTTTGTTGTTCACTGAGATACTAGAAGAACTTTTACAAACTCTGTGCCTGATCAGTACAGTGCTTCTTATTCAAATTAACTTAACAATTACCCTCATCACCCTTAGCTTACATTCTCATTAACCTAACTTATGGAAATATTGTCAAGTCTAACTTGTATGGCATCCTAGTAGAAAGTTTAGATTTACTGACTTTATCTGCTTTTATTTATTTATTTATTTGTAATCCAGAAAGCAACTTACGGTTGAGCTGAGTAGATGAAGGTTGTAAGCTTTAAACAGTGGTACCTTGGTGGTCCTGGGTTCTGAACTCATAGCCTTCTGAACAGTAAGCCAGAGCCTTAACCACTGAGCCACCAAAGATTGAGCCACATGCTCATCTGTAACTATCAGTCAGATCTATTCTTGTTGAGTATAAGATTGCTGACAAATTTTCACAATTTGAAGTGGATTCCTGGGTAAAGCATTTGATTGAACTTTGTTAGTGGCCTTAAACCTCTTCCTCTAACTCCAGAACAAGAAGAGTGGCAATGGAAGAGAAGAATTGAGGATGATGTCTCCTTTTTCCCCCAACCACATTTTTATCCAGAGTATGTGTTTTTGCTTCTTACACCTGTCTGCTGATTCACTTGAGACTTGGGATTTTGACGTGTGTATGCCCTTATGGGGTAAAAAGGCCAGTTCTGTACAAAAGAAGTGAGATGCCCTCCATTTTAAAAATGTCATATCATGTAGGTGTTATCCATGTTGAATAAGAATTGTCAGCATGTCTCCATTGTGCAGCCACGACATGGACCATAAACCCTGTTTAGTATATTGAATGACCTCATCTTCCTCTGTGATGGGTTGAGTTTGAAAGTGCATGACCTGCTTGATCTGCTTTTAACTCCTATTCCCCCATCTGGTTTCAATTTTATTCAAAGCCTTCCATTAAAATGCAGCTCTTGTCTGTAAAAAGACAATACAGCAGTGTCCATTAGATTATACGAAGAGCAGAGTCAAAGCTTTGAAAGAAGACAGAGTGACCTGTTATCCTTTTTCGGTCGTAAATGAAGCTTTGGCGACTTTGATATTCCAAAGAGGTGCAGCATAGGCTGGGATATTTCGACACCCTGGTTCAGTGGTTGCTCAGCTATTGCATGCAGAGTTTTTTCATCCTCCTCTTTGCGAGATACAGCTATTACAATCCTGACTTGAGAAATCATGGCTAGCCGTGAGCCTCTCTTGGTCTTGTAAGGATTTGCCCCATTGCATCTACGAAAAAACAAGCGACACTTGAGCCCGACCTCCCAAATTGTCATAATCCCCAACAAGTACAGCCCTTGTCTTTAATCTGCCACTTTCGTAGGTGTTGCATATCAGACAGAGATGAGTCTCTAGTGAGAGAGACAGGGGCTTGATGTAAAGGGATCACACAGATATAAGGGTATCATACATCAAATGCAGCAGTTAGGCCTGCTCACATCAAAGAGTCACATCTGGTTTGTGACAAGCCTGGGACCCAAGACGCCAGATTCTACTCGCGCCCGAGGGTTGGAGGAACTGACAGTTACCCTTTTCCCCTCCCAATTTGGTACTTAAGGGTGTAGTTGTTCACCTTCTGTGCGGCATCACATGGTGCCAGTGTTCCAGCACAATGCCACCTACCTGGATGCTTGATACAAGGGCCCTTTTGTGGATGGGTGCTAGGTTTGTTTGAGGTTCCAGCCTGGAACAGGTTGGGCTTTCTTGGCGCATCTTCCTGCTTGTCCAACCCTGCTTGCTTCTGGGGATGTCCTACCCTGTAGGGCTGACTTGCAATCTTTACTTCTGTCACTTTTGACAGTCTTAATGGCTTTGATTAACTGGATCGGGTGTATGTTAGCCCTGAAAGTTGGCATGGTGGTAAAACTCCAGAAGCAAGATTAGGTGATTGTGTGCTAGATTAGCCAAGTCTTGGTCACAGAATCTTACATAATCATTGCTGGAGGGAAGCATCTTGTCTTTTTATGTATCACCTCATGGATTGTTTTTGACATCTTCTGCTTCAATGGCACAGGCAGTGTTTCACTTGCAGGTTTGAGCACATCATCTGAGTGTGCATTAATTAATTTTGATGCATCATTAATATTCAGGAGTAGTTATACTTCGGCTTTTTAAGCAATTCTAATGTTATGTTTATGCTATCAAACTGCAAATGACCACTGTGTTTCAGTGGTTAAGCTTCTCTGACAGTTGTATTGAAGTTTTACATTTACAGCATTTGGCATATGCCCTTATCAGGGGTGACATACATTTATCTCATTTATATATCTGAGCAATTGAGGGTTAAGGAGCCCAACAGTGGCAGATTGGCAGTGTTTGGGATTGAACTAATGACCTTCCAATTAGTAGTCCAATGTTTTAACCACTGAGCCACCATTGCCCTAGTTTTAGTGCCTTGAGGTCCTGACTTCAAATTTATGGACTGCTATGGAACCACTGTGGAACTGTTCAGCTCAGAGGATTGGATAAGGTCATCTTTGACCAAAAGTATCAACTAAATCAGAAGTTCCTACCTTCCTAAATAACAATTGATCAAACCATAGCCTACAGCATTTCTGATGGACAAGTGTGTGGGTGGCATTGGTAGCATCATGAGGGAGGATGATGGGTAGTGATTAACTATCTATATGATAGATAGTTTATACATTAAATATATATATCATCTATATGATTTCATAATATTGTGGTGCATTAAAGCACTAAGATGACCACAGGATTTCTGGGTTCCTAAAGGGCTTCTAATTGGACTCTTATGTAAGAGGGAAATCTCTGCTGCAGGGTTCTACATAGAACCTTGCAGAGGAACAAGACAAAAAACCATTACATTTTTAGATGTAATCTTTCAATTAGTGTATGATGCACACAATCAGTGTGTGAAAAAGGCATAGCAAGTGCAAAGGAAGCATGTATTTGAAGATATCAAGACACAATGGTGCCCACACAGTGGTGGGCTTCGGTTCAAACTTGAGCTCAGGGTACTGTCTGTGCCCAGTTTCCTCCATATTCTCAAGGTTCCTCCCACCTCCCAAAAATGTTAGTGGGTGGAATGGATAGAAATGTATGCATGGTGCCCTGCGATAGACTGATGTCCCATTCAGGGTGTAAGTCCTGCCTCAGTATTCCTGGTATAGGCTCTGGGTCCACCATAATCCTGACCAGAATAAAATGGTTAATGAGAATGAATGAATGAACGAACCCTCACAAGAAGCTTAATGCCCTCTCTTGCAGTTTGCTACTAAATGACCCTTGGCCTGTTACCAGTCCATGTTGTATAAATATGAATAAATGTAAATGTAAAGACTGCAAGTAAGAGTGTCAACTCACACCACACATAAGGTACTGCTATACTTACATTATAATGCAGTAGCTAAAAACTGTAGGAATATAAATACCAGCTGATCTCTTATGCACACACCGCACTTAGTGAAAGCTGTCAGCACTCTGAGACACACGTGTCAAGATGCAGTGTGCCACTGACACAATAAGCCATTTTGAAAGATGAATAGGAATGTTGTACACTGACATATTGACATATTCAAATGTGGCAACTTGCATGGCTGTGACTCCTACGCCAGGGTAAGCAAACACACCTTTTATCTTGTTATCCCGGAAATAGGAAACAGCAATGCTATCTGTAGGGCCTGTGGAGAAGCAACACACACTAATCTCATAGTTTATTTGCTCTCGGCCAGCGATTGTGGACCACCCTCGAGGAGAGTTTCAACATAAACACCCAGACACACACAGGCTTAGAAACATGGCTGACCATATCATGCTGTGGTGAGCGCATAAACACTAATGCACAATCAGCCGGTTAGTAAGTGTGCTATTGGCAGACAGGGTGTTTATATAGTGCGGAAGCCAAAGAAAATATTCAGTAAGGCGTACTTTGGTTATATTGTTACCTATTAAGTGGGTATAATGAGTCTGTCGGCACCGAAACCCAAAGCCTTGCTTTAAAAGTTTTTATTGGGCTTCATTTTTGCAAGTAAATGTTGCCTCTTAATCTGCCTGGGGAGTTTACAAGCCCTTTGCTATTGCGCATTTGTGTGGAAATGAAGGGAAAAATGGATATTCCAGTGCTGTCCTCCATATGCCGGGGTTCACACTGTATTTTGTGTGAACTGGGGCTTCAAAGGAGAAACTTCTGATGCAAAATAAGAGTGTCCCCTTTTACAAGTTTTATGTTTGTTTTTTACATAGCATGCTATCCTAGCCAAAGCAAAGTAGGCCACTGCGTTGCCTTTGATTTAAAGGAATATTTGTACATTTTTAAACCTAATCTCTATTTATAGTGTCTTTAATGTACGTGTAATTACCACATACACTAACTGTGTACATACATACATTTTCCTGTTCTGAGAAACTCGAAACTCACTCATATTGGAAGCTTTTGGAGGCACATTTATTGTCTTAATAAACCTTTCAAATATGTGACTATATAATGCAAATTTAAAACTGCAACCATTACAGTCTGTCAGTAAATGTTTTAGCATGAGAAAGGCATGACGGAATTTTACCCATGCTCTTCTTATGTCATTCTACCCAACCTATTTATACAACCCCAGAGCAACACCCAGCTGTACCACCATGCCACTTAGTTACTAAGTATAAAAATAATGCTTATATACTTTATATTGAGTATAGTTTTGGCAGCCAGCAAGAAACTAAATCAAATCATAACTTGCCTTTGAGTTTAAAACTAAATAAATTCACTTACATACACTTTCATGCAGTATTCTAAGGAAATTGGCTGGAAGGTTGTGTTCCTGGCTTCTTGGAGGACCTGCTACATTTCTGTCTCTCCAGGTAAAATCCCAGATAGAAATGCAGTCTATTACTTAATATGATCCATTACTTACCAAAATACAAAGATTTCTCTTTAACATTGAATTTTTTTTTTCTTTTTTGAAAAAAAAATCTTTTTTTTTCTTTTTTAGTGACATTAATGCAGCAGGCGTAAAACTGGCAAGACGAAATTTATATTAAAATGCAGGGTGCCTAAGACATTTGTACAGTGTTGTACACTAGTTATGGATAAATACATATTCTACCCTCTGAGAAAGTAGTCTAATCTCTGAAATATACAAACTTAGAGCTTAATTATCAAATATAGTTAAGTGAAGAGTTTATAAAGTCATTAAAAAAATGTTTGCATTGCAAAACCGTTAATTGCTGGATTTCATAAAGGGATTTTTTTTTTCATAAATTCCTCCTGTGTACCAGCAGGACAAGTGCTGCTTTTACGTCATGTGCTTTTGTTTACAGTGGCATGTGCTGACACGCCATGTGCTTCTGTTTTTGTTTCTGTTTTGATACTGTCTCTGCCCATGTTCTGTCAATGACTTGTTGTCCTATTGTGTTCACCTGTTCTGTGTTTAGTATTTGATTAGTCTATTTATACCTTGTTGAGTCACTGTGTCTTTACAAAGACTTGTTGTGCATTTCTTCTTCTTTCGGCTTTTCCCTTCAGGGGTCGCCACAGCGAATCATCACTCTCCACCTATCCCTATCTTCTGCA
>CM074947.1:5673046-5697985 GCA_037577455.1 Pangasius macronema
ACCTAACTGTATATATATCGCCTCTGGCTTGCTCATTAGGGATAAACGTAGATGTAAATTTAAATTTAATATCTGGATTACTTTAAAGCTGCTTTTTGACAATGTCCATTGTTAAAGGTGCTGTATAAATAAAATTGAATTGAAAATTTACATGTGTATATCATATCACACAGATATAAAATCAAAGGCCCTTAAAAGATCAGTTGCATGTATTCAGCTGACAGGAGTGAAACCTGATGTGGCGTTCTCAAGGTTCAACATGTTGTGTGTTCTGATATGCTCTTCTTCTCACCATGTTTGTAAAGAGTGGTTATTTGAGATACTCTAGCCTTCCTGTAAGCTCAAACCATTCTCCGCTGACATTTCTCATCAACAATGTGTTTCCACTCGCAGAAACAATATGCTTTATGCTTTTTGCTTTTTGGACCATTCTGTGTAGACTGTTGTGCGTGAAAATCCCAGGATATCAGCAGTTTCTGAAATACTCAAACTGGCCTGTCACGCACCAACAAAAATCACTGAGATCATATTTTTTTTCCTCATTCTGATGTTTGAGCTGCATCTGTATGATTTTATGCTTTGCATGTCTGCCACATGATTGGCTTCTACACTCTACTACAAATGTTTGCAATCTAGGTATAATTTTTGATAATACACTTTTGTTTGAACTCCATATTAGGTCATTCAAGAAAATCGTTTTTTATTAAAGCCACAACATTTCCCAGCTTTGACCCTTACTTAGTTTGAAAGACCCTGATTGATAATTTCACAGCCTTACACGTACATTACTGTAATTCTCTCTTCTTTAGCATTTCTCGTAAAACTCTAAATAGACACCCCCATATTCAAAATTCAGCTGCAGGAGTCTTTATTCGTACCAAACACATTACACATGTATTCCAACAGCAACGCTTGTGCTCCGTTTCACAGAGAATCAGATACAAACTTCTCGCTTGCAAAGTGCTACGTGGCCTCGCCCTGCTTTTTTTGTGAGCCGTTGCAGCCCTACACCCCTGCTCGGACTCTCAGGTCCACCAAAACTGGTCTGCTGTTGGTGCATAAAACCTCACAGTCTGGGGCAGATCAGATCTCTCCACTAAGACCTTTGCACATTTAATGTAAAATGTACCTTTTTCTCCCAAAACTTTTCACTTCTTCTTCCTAACAGTCTTTTTCCTGTACAAATATGTCTGTGTACAGAGACTTTGAATGTTTCTTTCCACGATATCTTTGTTTGTGTAATAATGATAACACAGAAAAGGAAAAAGCGGTACATAGACATAACGAAAAAAGTGCCAACCTTTGGACTTAAGGCTGTGAAGAGTTATGATGTGAACGGTGCCTAATATGGTGATCTTCTGCAGCTCTAGAGTAGTTTCTTGTCCTTTCCTGATTAACCCCAGTGATCCAGTGATTATGGAGATTGTTACTTTGGTTTGCCGATCTCAATTTCCAGGTCCTTTATACTCGGAAAACTTCTCAGTGCATTGGACAGAAATTCTTTCTGATTGAATGAACACATCAAGAAAGTAACTTATCTTGTCTCTTCTATGTTGGATTACTATGTCAGGGTTTTTGGTGGTGAATTCCCAGGCTGTGATTATGGGCATATCTCACAATAATGTTGTTAGTTAATATTCGGTCACAGTGGCTGGCTGGTAGCATGAATGAGATGTTTCTATCTTGTATTATTATTATTATTATTATTATTATTATTATTATTATTATCCACAGTTTCCAAGCAGTACATGCATGCACATGTATGTGTATGTGTGTCTCATGTACATCCTCCTCCTGCACCATCCTCCCTTCAGTGCTTTAATGGGGGCGGAGGTACAGAGAGCTATAAAAAGCGCGAGGCCCTCATCACAGAGCCGCAACGGTGTACACCGGTACACGCGCACGGATTAACCGAGAGAGAGAGAGNGAGAGAGAGAGAGCGCTGATAACTGATTCATCAAGTCCCTCTGCGTTTGCTTCATACTACACTATACTGACAGCGTAACCTTTTTTTTTTCTAACAGTATTAAATCACACATTTCTAATTTCCCTCCCCAGAGTTGCTTCTGACGGACATTACTGCACGGATTTTTTTTTTTTCACGCGTTTGTAATTCATTCCTCCAGCTGAAAAGTCTCTCCGCAAAGAAAGAGAGTTAAGAGAAGCCTCGCGCGCTCCGGGAGGATGCTCACGCTGACGCGGAGCTCGTGCTGCTGCTGCTGCTGGCTGCTCGCGCTGCTGCTGAGCCACGCGGGAGTCAAAGCGGCCAACCACAACAAGAACAACAACTCCATCAAAACGGCGCCGCTCGGAGAGGCGCCCACTGCCGCCACTGCCGCCGCCGCCGCCGCGGCCACGCACCCGGGCAGCGCGGCTCACGCGCCGGCGAAGAAGGCCAACGTTCCCGTGCAGGTAAGCCACGCGCGCGCTGGCGACAGGTGTCCGGGCTTTATTTCCGTATAATCCTCCAAGTCAGATGAAGATTACTTCTTAGGGCTGCTTAAAAACAAAAACAATTGTTTGTTTGTTTTTTTGGTTGTTTTTGATAATGGACGTGATATGTGAAACGCGTGCTCGTGACATGTTAGAGTCTGTACATCTTTTATGCATTTAGTGTTCAGAGATGCATGTAGTGTAAACTTCAAAATTCTAAATTAAAGGTACAAAAGAGATCCTTCAAGTCCAAATTTCAAGGCACACTACATTCTCCTTACCACTAAAAGCACTAAAGGTACAGTTCAGTACTTTTGTTCTGAATATAGTCATGAACTGGGTCAGATCTTAAAATGTGTATTCAAAATAAGTGCAAGTCAATCTCTGTGTGTGTGTGTGTGTGTGTGTGTGTGTGTGTGTGTGTGTGTGTGTGTGTACACATAGTGTACCTTACATTTACAGATTCACGTGTAACTCTTCAGTGTCTAACCAGACGTTAAAATGGGAGTTAGAGTGTGTGTGGGTGTATGGGTGTGTGTGTTTGGGGCAGTGTGGGAAAAGTAGTGTTCACTGATACCTTGGAAATGGGAAATGTGATTAAAACCAGATTTCATTTTCTTTTCTTTTGTTATCTGCAATTATGTGGTGATTTCGATTTCCCCCCTTTTTTTTTTGACATTTTTGTTTATTATTAAAAGTTCTCTTCTTTCCTTTCTGGCACACACAGATACATAATGCTGTAATACGTTTAAACAAGCAGAATAAAAAAAAAAACTAAAAAAAAGAGTGTGTTCTAGCAAACTGTCTGTTTGTTACAATTCTAAAATTGAACAAAAAAAAAAAAAAATCAAATTTTACATTTGCAGCGTTTAGCAGATGCTCTTATCCGGAGTGACTTACAGAAGAGCCGTGAAAAACATCCTCACTCTAGGACAAATAGATAAGGGTCGAAGCTTATCATAAAGCTAAAAAACCGTTTCAGAGGAATTAGTGCAAGAATGAATACAGCAAAGCGAACAGTACATTTTTTTTTACAAATAATTTTCTTCAATTCGCTGTGTAGATTTAGTGCTTGTTTAAGAGCTTAGCGGAGAGATGAACTTCAAAAGTGTATACTGTGAATATGCATGAATTACGCAATGTCCCCTCTGTCCCCTCCGCCTCAGGTCCATTATAAATATTTACACATTACCAGACAAGCATGATTTTATTCTTTACGTTCCTGTAGACACCGATAGGTCACTACATCACTTCAGCTGTCCTCGATGTTGTCAGCGACAGTCAGTGCTCACTACATTCCCCGGACTAAACAGGCTTGTGTAATGCGCTACAGAAACCCTGACTGACCAAAATCTCTGCTCTACACTTGACTAAACTGATTGTGCACCACATTTCAATAAATGCATACAATAAATGTTGGAAGAGCTGCTAGTTAAGAAATTTCCACGGAAAACTACTCCAAATGTGATATTACGCTCATATTAGGATATAAGTGCAAAAACGGTGGAGGTTTAGTAGGAGGCTAAAGTCAGCGAGTTTGAGGATTTTACTATCTAAAAAAAGACTGAAGCCAGGGCCAGTAGGGTTGTACAGCATGCACTTAAATTATGATAATTGTCATATTATAGCTTGAAGACTATATAAATGGAAAACTTTTCCTTCATATTTGATTTTTTTGTCCATTTATGAGAACACTCAGTGAAGCTCATATGGAGGTTACAGCGTAAATAAAAAAAAGAATGGTGTAAGGTCTCATATGCATATTCTAGCTAATTCTTTCCTTTTCTTTCTCTCTTTTTTTTGCAAAAACAACCATCAGCCAGCATAGTGAGCAGCCTGAACGTGGCACGTATCTATATTTTGCTGTGAAAACTTCACACGTGGCATGTTGAACTATGTTAAACTATATTTTCAACAGCCTTATATACATGTGAAACATTTTGAACCTAGATTGCTATCTATTTTCCCATCTGTCTGGAATCAAGCACGGTTTGGGGATTTTCTTGCTGTAACACCCTTTTTTTTCCTCATTTGTTCGTTAGCAAGTTTAGTAGAAATTTAACCCCTTCGAACTCATGCGACGGTTTTAAATACGTTGGACAGTTGATCGTGACTTCCATTATGCTGCGAACTCCGAAAACCAAATAAATAAGACTTTCCCTTACGTCATCCTACTTGTTTACAGCTGTTATAATTAATCATTTCTAAAATTAACGCCATAGGCATCTCATTAAAGACTGAGAACATTATATTAATTATTAATCGTGGATGTCTCTATAGTAAAGACTCAGAGTATTAATATTTTTGTACAACGTTTCGCGGTGTGTCGTGAAACATGGCATGAAAAAAAAGACAGAAGCCGGTGATGTGCGGTCAAATGGTGCTGTCACGCCAAGGGAAAAATAATCACTAAAATAATCACTGTTGGTAAATATAGCTTGGTGGCATCTCTCAGATCAGCGAGAGAGAAAAAAAGAGCAGCCCTAGCACCGATCTAGTTGATAAAGTAAGGTCTCGGTCTTCCTCTGTGTGTGTGGTGCTCTACAAATCCAGATCTCATCTGAGCCTTACAACTGATACCACTGATCCATTCGGCTGATCTGACCACAGTGATACACACAGAGCGTGACTCCTGGTTGCAGAACTGAAACGCTATGCTACGTTTAGCCAGTCGGGCAAATGATGATGATAAACAGTGGTGCTGGAGCTTTAGGTAAAGCAGCATGGATGCATTTCCAGCCTTTTTTTTTTCAGCAAACGGTGGCTCTCTTCCAACATGCCCGAGGCGCTCGCCGCTGACCCTCTCGGCCCATCTAAAGTGCTTGTTTATGAGCTGGGTAAATAAAAGATAACAGTGTCAATGTTGGCGAGAGAAAGTGTGGCCTGTGGTTTGCACCAGCTTCATGGACATTTTGTTTTTTTTTGTTTTTTTGCAAGGAGCCTGAGGCGTATTTATATACTGTGTAAAACTGAAACTGGAGGAAGGTTCTGCTAAATGTAATTCGTACAGCAGGATGGATTTATTCTGCGGCTTTTCACTTTGTCACTCTCGCCTCAGTGTGATGTAGTGAACCTTATTAAGTATCTGATGGTGATGCCAGGAATCAGAAGTGTTAGAATGATGGAAAGCTGGCCTAAGTATTGCAATCGCAAGTAGAGCGCACAGCGTACTGGAACGTCATGCAAGCCTACAGTGTATGACAGATGAGGTGCTGAGTGCAGCTTTTATCGCCCTCTGGACAGAGGTGACTCACTGAAGTGTTGGACGAGTTCTAGGAGGAAATTTACCATCTCGGTGGTTTGCTAGGCTCCCTGATAAACGTGTCGTGTTTTTATCCATCTTTAGAAAGCCGTCTCATCCCCTCAAGGGCTCCAGCTCACTATCATTAAAGGATAAGTGGAGGATCTAAACATAAGCTTGCAATAAATAAGTCCCACTTGTTTACGCGAATACACTGCGAATTAGACGTGTAAGAGAAATGGGCCACCCAGCGTCGCACACTAATGCCAAAAGAGAAGCAGTTCGTTTGTGTTTCTGTCACATTCGCGGAGTGGACCAGCAGCTTGAAGACATGTTATAGTCATATCTTTTGGCACTCTGTTGATGAAGACTTCCTCACTATAAATAATAATGATATCAGGTATTCCCATATGCCCTCCCCAAAGACTCATAAATCATAAAAGCATCAGTTGAAACTCGGAAGTCGCAGAGTGTTTCGGTTAAAAGAAACCCCCAGTGGGAATTTTGAGAAACTGAGCGTGGGTGGGCAGCAGCTTTCTCTTGTTTTTTTTTTTTTTCTTTTGCCAAAAACAGAGGTACTGGCATGGGCATGGCATGCTTCACTCCTTTAACCATGAGTGCAGCAGGGATATGGATTCAGGCTCAACCCTACATGAACATGAGACCTGTTTCTCATCAGCGGCTTAGTTTCCCCCTCTTTTTTTTTTTAAACCAGTCCCCTTATTTAATTTGACACGGTGGTTCCATTAACGAGAGGGGGGACCAGATTGTTTGGATCTTGCTTGTAAAGAGAGGAAACAGGTCTCTGCTGCCCCCTCTGGGGTTAAGTGGCTGTTTAGTGATGCTAACGAGCTGAGAGAGTGAACTAAACCAGCCCGAGGTGTGACGGCTCGTTAGCGCTAGATGGGCTAATCACACCTCTCTCACTTCTGCGAGCCTGCGAGACGCCACGACTGCTACCACCTGGCTTAAAGCATCTTACAGCCTTTATGATATCCAGAACTTGTGAGATTGTGTCCAATTATCCGTGCTCATTAAAACTGTTCATTTCCTCATTCATGTTAGCTAGCGCTCTTCCCTCTGCGGCCGTTTCTCATAGGCTGCCCGGTGTTTATGTAAATCGTGTTAAATGAGTGACAGGCTCGCGTTCAAAAGTGGCCCTTCAGGGGTTAGTGCACACATGTTTTGTGGTGGAGAGATTAACCTTAAACTTGGGCTTCAAACAGCAAGAGAAAGCACAGGCCGCCTCTGTGATCTGGTTCTTGTGGCCTTTGAGGCTGGATAGCGTTTGTTTGCTCAGTGACATCGTTTATTTTACTCCGGGAAACCCTCTCAGCTCACTAACACCATTCATGGTGTCGGGTGTCCATTCTGATTCCTCAAGGTCAGATCCAGAGAGGCCCAGAGTCCCGGGAGTTCACAAACCTCATGTGTGAAACAGCAAACCACTCCCAATTACACGTTCTGCTTCAGAGTTCCTACCAGACCAAAGCTTGCGTCTAGGCTTTGAAAAGCGATCTCATTTGAATTACTTTATTTACTAGCCTTTCTTGGAAGCGTATTACGGAATTATTTAGTCATCAGAATTGCTTAGAGATGGTGATTTAGACTGCGCTGAAAGACAAGTCAAATCTGTAAAGCCAAGAGCTTAGTGGTTGCTGGTTTTTTGCACTGGAGAAGTAACAAATGCACCAGGGTTGGGTATTATGCAGCAATCCAACACTGATATCAAATGCTGGGAGTGACGGGTTTGTGGAAAAGATTAGGGAAAAACTCGGCTGAGAAACTGAGTTTAAAGCCAAAGATCAAAACGGGTTGGTCTTCAGAATCCAGTCTTCTCACCAGATGCTTTCTTCATCTACTATACGCTTCCTATAAGCTTATCACCTCCATATTTACTAATTCTCCCATCCTTTTAACCAGCCTTACATTCTACACTCTCATAGCTACTTAACTGTCCTATTAGTTCCATAGCAGCTACTGAATAATATGCTTTATGATGGATGAATAAATGAATAATAATGTCATCTTCTTTTCTTGGGAAGTTAGTCATTAAAAGGGAAAACATATATAACGGTCGAAGTTCAAGCAGATAACTGATTTAAAGTCTCGCCTTCTTATTGGGTTATTTATCTTAAGGCACATTATTAAATAAGTACAGGGAAAATAATTGCAAAAGTATGTAGGTATGAGAGTGACATTTGGACTCACTGATGGTGAGTCATATGTTGGCTCAGGAAGCATGGGGTGGCATTTGGGGCCTTCTGGTAGCAGCCATCCTTTTACACTGATCCACTGATCCAGGATCAGCTTTCTTAAACATTTCTTTTTAAACATACTTAAACATGGGTTCCATAAAGTGCGCTTAGGTAAGTTGATTATTTTCCTATAACAGCATGTCCTGAACTGTTTTATTCCTTATTCCTCTTGTACCAGAATTTGCCATCTCTAACAATTTTTTACTTATTAAAGAATAACTCATCTCATACTTTTTTTTAAATAGATTTATAGTTACATTTATTGTGGAATGTCTGCAAACAGTCTTTCCCTCACCAGCCTCTCTTTTTCCTGCCCCTCTATACAACGTCATGTTACCGAGAAACCACAAAACACTCCCTCCTGAAAAGTTACAGCTTTACATCTGACTGATATAAAGCGCTGGCAGTGGAGACTCCTTCCAAAAATGGTAGAAAACTTCACCATATCAAGAATTAAACACACTGAAAAAATCTGTTTATGTCAAGGATCCTCCATAGACATCCCTGTGTACGTTGTTACCATAGAAATAATAAGATATTAGAATGAGCATATTAATATAAACCTGTGATTTGCCTTGCAGCTGGAACTACTGTCAGAGCTTCTGTTATAGAGAATTAGATATAGACATGATATTAGCACTGGGATTTGGTATTAGGGTTTTACAGTGATGCTGAATAACAGATTTCAACAGACATGCCCAAGGCCATGCACAGAATAATGTGAAGAAAACAGAAACACACAACTCCAGTATTCATCTCGGAGAGACAGTGCAGCCTCAGTAGGTTTTGTCTCAGACTCGGTGTGTATTAGGCGATGAGCGCTCAGCTGGACTCGCTTACAGAACAGAGCCTGCGAACACACAGCGACTGTTTGTGCATGTCTTCACATTTGTCAATTGGTCACATGAAAGTGCTGGAGGTTTGTGAACTTCATGGGTTTCATTAAAATTCAGTTCTTGTAGATTTTCTGTAAGGCAATATGACTTAATATGAGCATGATAGTTCATATGAGCACAATTTGAAGAACAAGTTAAGGCATGTTAGTCGCTCGCGGGCCACAAGTCATTACTACAATTCATTACTGTCTCTTTGCATGGAAATCATTTTCCCATTGTATGTCCTTGCAGACGTTTGCACCAGAAATATATTAAAAATAAAGCAATGTTTGCAATAAATGATTATAATGTTTTTACTATCCAAAGCATGTGCTTTAAGATCATGTGTGGCCTATCTGAAGGAAGTTGTAACGCAATCGTTTTTGTTATGGCACTTCTATCTATCTATCTATCTATCTATCTATCTATCTATCTATCTATCTATCTATCTATCTATCTGTCTGTCTGTCTGTCTGTCTGTCTGTCTGTCTGTCTGTCTGTCTGTCTATTGAAGGAATGTAAATGGAGATTGATTTCCTGTGCATGTACATATAAACTGAATTCACTTCCATTTTATTTGGATAGTGCTTGGACTGATGTGAATCCGTCAGGAGCGTAAGAAATAAAATACGCCTGTGAAAGAACACGTGGAAAACCATCTGTGCGCTGAGTGTAGAAGGAAATCTAATGTCAGTTTAAGGCAAGAGAATTCAATAATACAGTACAAAAATCTAAAATTACATTTAAGCACACTGAGCTGTTTCGAATCTGCATTAGCTTTAGGGATTGAAAAAAAAAAGTCATTGAGGATTGCAGTTCAGTTCCTAGGCCGTGCCTCTCCTCTGGGCGGAGAAATCAATACCGAATTTTGATTTCTTGGCAGATGAACACATGATTGGCTTAAGATGCAGATCCCAGGGCATGTACGGCTTAATTGCTGTGTGGAGCTTTAAAGTTCAATCTGTGTGATTTATAAACATATTGCAATGTTTAAATCAAATGAAATAAATATTAGGCAGAATATTAGAGAAATGACAGCATGAGATATGAGATTAGATTAGAGTTCCAACTATGTCATTATACACACACACACACACACACACACACTTGTATTGACCTTTCTGCTCATTTATTCTTTTGCCTTGTTTGCCTTGATCATCTCGGTACAGCAAACACATTAATCCTGCTTATGTGCCTGCTGCTAGTGCACGTCAGCATTCGGTCAGATTAAAGATTAAATAAACAAACTGGAATGCGCATGTAAACCATCATGCCTCCTACGTGCATCACTGAATATCACATAACATCCACTTCCAAGTCTGTCCATAATAAAAGATCTCTTACTGGTTAAAGTGTTCTCACGAACAGTCACTTGCTTTCATTATGGGAGACTGGAAATGGACTTTATTTTATTTTTTTTTTGGTAAGATTTCTTTTGTTAGACTGAAAAGATTACTAGCATTTCTGAGACAAAATCATGGGTCTGTTTTAAATATAAATACCACCCACACTCTGTTAAACTGGTTACCTTCTCCTGTGATTTTTATCCTGAACATTTAGCAATCACATTAAAAATATACTTGGCAACTGAGTATCATGATCGGAGAAATTGCGTCCTAGATTTGATTCAGGTGAAAATATTTACCTTGTAACGTCTGGTTAGCGTTAGAAATGTTTTTCTTCATGTTACGGCAATGTCTGGAAGTTTTGTTTGACGTTTCTTAGAGAAACCGCACACAGGTATGAAATTTCACACCATTTTGACTCAGTATAAATGGATCCCAGGTCTGTGAAATGTTAATTTCTTGAATTTGTTATATAGTTTCTGTATAATTACAAAGACCAGCTGTAACATCTCTCAGCCCATTCTGGCAAGCATGTGTGTGTGTGTGTGTGTGTGTGTGTGTGTGTGTGTGTGTGTGTGCGTGCTGAGTCTAACTGATAAAAATCAAAAGCAAGCATTCCACACTAAAAAAAGGTAAAGCCAGGCAAGCTATGAATGTTTTTTTAGCATTCCTAAAGTGTATAAAGGTGTATAAAAGTGCAGAGGTGTGTGTTTTTAAGCAACTCAGCTTCCCCGAGTGTTTTAGGTGCGATAAGCGGAAGAGAAATTTTCCAAGCTACTCTTTTCCAAGATTTATTTTTCTTCATGATGTCCGTATACACATTTTAATCAGAGGTCGTATATATAACAGGATGACGTCGTATCAAGTTAAAATATCTCGAATATAGTCAAATAGGAAAGTCAAAAGAATTTCCTATTATAAGATTACATGAAACCTTAAACTAGAAGATTATTAAACGAATTTCTAGACATTGTGGACAAATTTCAAGCTTGAAATCGTCTTGTTCTGTTGGCAGATAATTTTGCTAATGTTAAGCATTTATTTTTCGAAAGAAGCAGAAATGATCTGGGAATAGAATAAGACGATTTCAAGCTTGAAATAATTGAAAAATGAAAGTAACAATGTCTAGAAATAGGTTTAATAATCGTAGATTTGGTTTATGGTAATCTTATATAAATATAAAATACTAGATCGATGTGACTATATTCAAGATATTTTCACTTGCAAGGATGTTATTGTTTTGAAGCGTGCAGCAAAACTACAGTTATAAGTTTTTATTCCATTTTGCGTGCAAACATTAAATGGGAACTAATGCAGGAAGGAAGTAAAGTTGTGAGTGGGGAACTGAAGAAACCACACACACACACACACCAAAGGATTGGTCCGTGGAATCATTTGAGCCAGTTGTTTGAATTTGTCGCTTTATGACATCGTGCCTAATTTGCAAATCTCAATGCAAATGTCAGATTTTAAGGATGACGTGTGAGAGTTGATTCATCTCTCTGCCTCTAGGTGCACAGCAGTGAGAAGCAGTGCAGCAGCGATAAGGACTGCGCGGTTAGTAGTTACTGTCACAGCTCGCAGCACGCTCCATCACGATGCGTCACCTGCCGCCGGAGGAAGAAGCGATGCCACAGAGATGCCATGTGCTGCCCCGGGAACCGCTGCAGCAACTGTACGTATCATATATCAGCTCATCCTGAAGCTGTTCCACTTTCTTGTGCATGCTATAGGCTACAGAATTGTAGTCTGTCTATGTTTTAGTATCTAAAATTAAAATTGTGAACTCGGATATCCATAGGTAACTACGGGATGCCCTCTGCATTCACACTAGCAAGCGACAAGTCAGTCATGTTGCTCGTTGTTTGTCTCTTGCTACCGTTGTCACTTGTGGGCGTGGCCACAGTGTCCAGTGTTGTTCTTGTTTTTTTCAGTTCCAGTGAGAAACTGTAGAAGCTATATATAACTTATAAAGCTAACTAGCTTAAACATACAACAAATTAAAAATTCGCTCAGAGTGTCAAAACTGTTTCTTTCATTTCTTTCTAATTTACATATTACATGCTCGGTTTCATACTAGCTTTATTGGAAGATTAGCGAAGCAAGATACCTGTGCTATTTACATATGCAAAGATCTCTGCTGCTCTCTTCCAAGATTAATTTTGTCCATATAAACATTTAATGAGAGGTGGAATAAATATCAGGATGCCACTTTATCAAGTTTATTCATGAACAAGTTTCAAATTTATGTAGAAACCCATTTTTAAACCCGTTAAAGAAAACTTAAAACTTGACATAATTGAAAAATAAAAGTAACAATGTCTAATCTTAGATTTGGTTTATGGTAAACTTATAATAAGACACACTAGATCACTGTGACTATATTCACGATATTTTCACTTGCTAAGATTTGATTTTATTTGAGCCAGTTGTTTGAATCTGTCGCTTTACGACATCGTGCCTAATTTGCAAATCTCAATTCAGATGTCTCTTGTTGACACATACTGTCACTCTGTCATTAGCGTGAACGGAGGGTTGGGAGGTGATGAAACCATAGCATACGCAAAGAATACCGTTCAAACAACATGTATTAAAATGAAGTTCTCAACACCGGTATGATGGAAATGTGATTAAAAAAAGGTTGATATTGGTTTCTGGTCTTAATTAGCTTAATTTAGCTAACTACTATTGGAAGGCCAGACATTAATATTGCTTTTTATTCAATTTTTGCATCATAATGATACCAAAATATTGTTTTAATGATAAATGTATACTGTATACGCAGCAGTTAACAACTGCATTTAATGAAGGAAGATATTTTACAGTTTTTATATTTTTGTATAATGCAGTGTCAAACTACTTCTTGTTCCATGATGGTTATCATTATTATTATTATTGTAATCATTTACATGTAGATTTACATGAATAAATATCCAGGAAGTTCATAATGAATATTTCCAGGTAACTCGTACTGAATGTTTACATTCTGCCAGTCATGCTGATTCCACATTTTAACTCCTGTGTTTAGTTATCTGCGTCCCGTTCCCTGAGAACCTCATGACCCATCACACCTCACCTTTAAAGGAGCACAAAAAGCTAAGCAAAGACAAGGGCTGGAAGAAGAGCGGGAAAGTCCAGACCAAGGTCTCCCTCAAAGGTAAGGGAATTCACAGCTTACGTGTTCTTACGTCTGTGGAGTTCAGAAACCAGTTCGGAGAGTTCTGCATATTTCTGTGCAGTTAGCACGTGTGACCTGAGCTCATGTCTTTGATTGTGTTTGTGGAGAGGGAGCGCCAGACTGTGAATGCAAACATAATTGCCTGTTCTTCGTTAATGAACCGAACCCTAATCAGTCAGCGCAGCTGGAGTCATGCACCTAACCGCAATGCACGCTCATCTTCCTGCTCCTTTCTTCTAGATAGGTGATGGATAGAGAAAATGATGTGCAATTACAAGTTAGTCATGTGTAGCTCCGTATATATTTAGCATTGTTCGTGACAAAATAATTGTTTGTGAACCATGTTTGCGATTACGTGTTAGATAGTGACAAAGCAGTGACGAAATGTTTTGGCATTTAATGCTATCATGGGAGTTTGTGTTGTGTATCAATTCTGAGTTGTGAGTTTGTGCAAAGATCTGGTGAAACAGTCGAAACAAATGAGGTCCTAAAATTGTAATAACCTCAGAGCCTACCATTAAGCAATTAAATACTACTCTATTTATTATGAAGTCTTGCAAAATAGATGGCTTTCTTGCAGAAGGAAATTAGCTGGCTTTTTTTAGCATTATTTATTAGAGAATAAGATTTCAATAACCTGCTTTTGCGGGATGTGGTTGATGTACGGTTCAGCCAAAAAAAAAAATAATGAAATGTTCCACAGTCTGTGGTTTTGTTCTGGCACTGATGCCATTTGGGTTGCATGTTTTATCGGCAGGCCAAAATATTGAACTAAGATCTCACATGACACAGTAACATATAAATAAATATTTGCTACGCTAATTATCCCACTGAAAGAGTAATATAAATCGCTTGACGTGCAGCCGGACCGAAGTGGTTAATAAATCAGGAAGTCGTTTGCTGGGACTCAATGACGCGCCGTATCTCTCTCTTTATAGACAGACCTTTTAAAGCAATTTTAAATGCAGTGTAACAACCAGACCTCTGGATGTGTTTAAAACTCCTGTAGGAGTAAGCCAAAACAATGTAATGGTCTCATTTTCCTCCGTTCCCTCTGGACAATTTGGATTTGCAGTACTTCCTCAGCAGAATTGCTTGATTGCTTACAGTGGGGTTATTACAGCAAACATACTGATTTGCTACGGGGGCGTATGATGCCTGCAGGCTCTACAAATTCTGTAATTCAGTTTGGATAATGTAATAAGTCCACGTATTTGTGGTGTGCCATGTAATCCACGTGTTGAACTTTATTGCCCATGGAATATGCAGTGTCTGTTCCCTTAAGTTCAACCATGTGAAAGTTCGCTCAAAGGTACTGCACTGGCTCTTAAGATACAATTATTCAAGCTTTAGGATCCAACCTTACTTGAGTTTTCAGCATGTACTAATTTCCCACTACATTTTACTACTTTTACCACTTTCTTAGAAAATCAGGATCTTCCCCCACAGGTTCTACATGCAGCCTTTCCAAACCAAAGAATCCATTAGTGTGCTTTTTTAGTTCAGGAATGTAGGAAAGTTTACTAAGGTTAATTCAATGTTATGTATTTTATAACTTGTACCATTACCTACAATCTTAGGGGAGAGACATGGTTCTTCAAGGGTTGTTTGGATGAATAATGGTTCTAGCTTTCTAAAGGGATTCTACGTCTAAGCTAACAACTCTCTGTTTTGGGTAATAAATGGAACCTTTACAACCCCAAAACCATCAGGGTTCTATATTAAACTATCCATTAACAAGCCAAAAATCAGAAAACCTTTGTTTTCCCCAAAAATACAAGTAAGTAAAGGGTTTAAAAAGCTTTCCAACCCTGAGGGATTCATTGATTTGTAAGGGTTCTATGTAGGACCCTACAACAGTGGGTTGCTGGTTCAAGTCGAGCTCTTTAGAAAGCTAGAACCAATTAATCATCCACAGAACACCAGATTTTTTTCTAGGAGTTTATGGAACTAAAGGTAGGATCAAAGTTGTAGGATCAAGAAGAAACCTTTTAGAAAGATTCAACCACTAACCACCCAAAGAACACCTGAAGAACCATTGTTTCCTAAGAGTACAAGAAAGGTGAGGAACAAAACACATAACATTCTTCTACATTCTTGGAAGAAAGGTTTAATCTAGTACACCCATGATATATCTTTGGGTTGTAAAGGTGTATGAAGAACCTGCATAGTCATAAATATCCGTTATCTACACAGAAACCCCCATAGGAACCACTTTTTCTGAGAGTACACATATGTAAAGAGAAGTTCCTTTAAGTCTGCTTTCCCAGCTCTTGGAAAAAAGGTTGCATAAAGCACCCTGAAGGATTCTTTGCTTCATATAGTTTCTATATAGGACCGAGGGTTGTTGGTTTAAGTAGAAGCTCTCTAGAAATGCTAGAACCATTATATCTAGTTTACCTAAATTACCTTTCGTTACCTGCCCTACACTTTTGGGGGAAAAAAAGGTTGCATCTAGCACCACAGTGTACTTTCTGTGTTTTTAAAGGCTTTATACTGAGATTAAAACAGAAGGTTGTTGTTCAAGTAAGCACCATAGAAAGCTAGAATCATTAACCGTCCAAAGAACCCTACGGGAGCGTAGGTAATTAAAGGCACAAAACATGTAAAGTGAGCTAATTTCAGGGTGCGTCTCAGTCAGGTCGTAAATCAGTATATCGTGTACACAACTTCGGACAATGGCAAGAACCCTGGCTCACTACACATCGGGACAGTGATGACTCCGTTTCCAGTGACCTGACTATGCAGTCACGTTGTAAAACATCACCACTGGCATTTATCAACAACAGGCAGTACCGATATCTTTCTGACATTATATGTCTCATAAATTTGTTAGCTAAATCACACACGTTTCTGTCTTCTTTCTGTCTTGGTACTTCCAGCTGGATCATAGGCTAGCTAGTGGATTTATTAAAATCATTAAACATTTAAAAGTCGTTAGACTCAAATAAACTGCATATAGAACTTCAAATAAAGTTAAAAACTCACTACCGTAGGTAATCATTTGAGAGCTACAGCAACGATAATAAGCTACTTACTTATTTGTAGACAAAGTTGGCTGAGAGTTCGTCCACCATTTCTTTTCAAGCTGAGAGGCTTCAGAAAATATGACGTCGTTTCTGGTAAGGGAACATAGTGAGCATCGTTGCTCCCCTTTTGCGGTGCATTGTGGGATGCATTTATTAGGGAGCGAAAGTGCCAGTGCCCTGGAAGGATTTTTCTGACTCAGTAGTCAATGCCCTGACTACTCGACTAGGCAGCTGATTGAGACGCACCCCTAGTTACCTTCAGCAATATTATTGAAAAAAGAAGGATTAATTTAACACCCCAAGCTTTGGGTTGTAAAGGAATTACACAAGAAAATTTATACTAATATATATCCATTTCCACTATTCAAAAGTCTCATTAGAAAATCTTAGGGAATTTGGTTAGTTAGCTTTCCCAGACTCTAAGAAGGCTTCATCTGAAAAAAAAAATTAAATGTTTAACTGGTTCATCCCCATGGTTTGTGCATAGGTCATGAGGGCGATCCTTGTCTGCGTTCCTCAGACTGTTCAGAGGGTTACTGCTGTGCCCGCCACTTCTGGACCAAGATCTGCAAGCCGGTGCTGCGCCAAGGTGAAGTGTGCACCAAACAACGCAAGAAAGGCTCGCACAGCTTGGAGATCTTTCAGCGCTGCGACTGTGCCAAAGGCCTGGTGTGCAAAGTGTGGAAGGATGCCACGTCCTACTCCAGGTCCAGACTGCACATGTGCCAGCGGACCTGAGAGGAGCGAGGGAGCGGAGGCGAATGAGGGAACAGCACCGGAAGGCCCTTCGTTCCCTCCAAGGAGCGAGGTGGAGAGGACTCCCTCTTCCCAGGACTCAGAAATATGTGAAGGGGAATCATGGATAAGCGAGAGGAGATTACAGTGAGACAGAGATTAATCTGGGCCAGTGTGTATGTATATGTGTGTGTGTGTGTGTGTGTGTGTGTGTGTGTGTGTGTGTGTGTGTGTGTGTTCGTACGCACATGTGCTTGTGAGTTTGTAATGGATGACTGATGTTCACTATCGATGATTGAGGTTCATGATCAGATACAGCTTTGGGCCGTTTTTACCAAGCGTCTTTTCATGATTTTTTTTTTGCTGCACATGTTTTGAAGAGATTTATTTGAAAGCCATAGCCTTAACAACAGGTAATGAGGTACAGAAATAATTTCACTGTCTATAGGAATTTAGGCTTGACGGTGATTCGAAACAGGACTGAGTTATCCATGAGACGCACACAGATTTCATACATATTCTACCAGGCTTCAGGATAATCTATCAGAAAAAAACCACTATATTCCATGGATTCCACAAAAACATAATCTCTTACTGTTCTGTAACACACTCGAGTATATAACCACACGTTCATGTCTGTTAGGTCTACCGCATCTCATTTCAAGCTTATTACTTTTTTATAAGCACTCATTTTGTACATTGTCAAAAAAAAAAAGATAGCACACTGTCACTTAGTCTCGACATCGTTTGAATTTGCAGAAGGGTTCCATGCCTCAGTGCTGCTTCACTGATTTAGGGCTGTATTCATTGTTGGTGACTTAAGTCCACAAATTACATCGATATTTAAGCAGGGAGATATTTGTAAGCTTATAAAATAGCACTTGATCCAGCACATCCTATCATTTTACTTGTTTATTTATTTATATCATGCTTAATGACAACTTAATGTAACCAGGATGTCATGAAATCATAATGTGTACACACATTGGATATTTTATCATGCTATTTTGATCTGTCTAATAAAATTATTAAAATAATAAATAAAAGCTAATGCTTTTGTTAATACGATGTGCTCTCCTGTAAAGAAAACACGTCCACGGTTTTAAGGATAAGCTGGCCATGCATTCATCTGCTACACTTCCAGCTCACTTTAAGTTAATTCATAACTTTATACTAAAAAAAAAAAAAAAAAAAGAAAGAAATAAAAATGTCTCTGATTTAAGACTTTTTCACTGACTTTAAAGGGATGATACTCTTAATTAATTAATAGTGTCAATTTTATGTATCTAATATTGTTTTTTAAAATTGCTTATTGTATTCGCAGCCTAAAACAAATATACATTTCAGCATGATATATTGTGGTTACATTAAACTGTCAGACAATGGCGCTGGACAGAATACTCAATCGAGCTGATATGAGGCAAGAAGATGGTGTTCAGAGCTGAGACACGCCTTCGGATTTCTCTGAATGGCGCTTAAGTTACATCTGAGTTCTGAATGCACAAATTTTGTATTAAATCCTCACCGCATGCACTTAACCCAACTCTGAATACAGCCATTAGTGAACAGTGGCATAGGTTACAGTTTACATGTTCTCAAAGGCCATGAATATGGTTTCAACTAAAGTGCAAATTGAGGATAAGGTAAACTGCAGGGTAAGTGCTCTGCATTACAAAGCATAGTTCTCTGAAACTTTTCCCTCCCCCTTTTTTCCCATAGAATTCCATTAATAACTAAAATATGCATTGAGAATCCAGGAATTAGGCACTGCTGTTTATTTTACAGATGTTGCCTATTTGTACGAGGCAGGATCATATGATCTTAGTCTGTTTTCATTCGGCGGCATCCGTTGCCATCAAGAAAGCACGAACACGTGAAATATTATCTGACAACATCTGAAAAACCAAATATGGATCCAGAATCTACCGGCGAATACAGGATCGGGTTCGGATTACAGATCTAGTCTTCAAATGCCGGACACACTGTAAGGGGTCAATGAGAAAATATTGCTACAGTATCACAGGGTGATTAAGTAAGAGAAAAATAAATGCCTTTATTGTTAAAGATGCGTAACTTCTTTATCCGTACTTTCTACAGGTTCACTTCTACGTACGAAACATTAGAATCCGAAAGACTTGTTTACAGCGTGAGACTTTTGTGTATAGGTCATTTAAAAGAATCTGTATATTCACAACAATGCCTTATGATTGTGAATTTTAGAGGAAATAGCTGTAGCCGATAATATTCGATATAATTACAAATTGTCTATTTTGTGAATTTTTTTTAAAATTGTATTTTCCTATCAGTTAATAAAGATAAGTAATAAGCTCTTATTGTAAATAACAAGGAAACTGAAATGAAATGTATTTAAAAGCAATTGTATATCATGTACATATGATGATGGGAAGTATGGCGGCTGCGTGTTCGGTATGGAGCCTCGATTTAAAAGCAGCCGTCGTGGAATCTAAAGCATGTAAAGCTCCTTTGATAGTAGAGTTTGCGTACATTTAGGTGCAGAAAGATTATTGTACATCTTCGGTTTTGTCTACACAGTTGCATTTAAGATATATTAAGATCTCCATAGAGAATTATTACTATTAAATTATTTTTAGAACACCTTTAAATGTTTTGTTCAGATTGCCTTTAATGAGTCCATATTGTGCATTTGTTTTCTACAGTTGCTCCTGAAAAAAAAAATAATAATACATTGAAACTTGGTACCCTGTTTCCCCCTCCCCCAGTGTATATTTACAATGTTTAAATGATTAAAGAATGTATTTTGTATTACAAGCCTGGCTCCTAATTTCTAAATCTTGAAATAAATTCATTGAAATTGTGCTTTATGAATGGTAAAATGCTCATGTCTGACACTATAATAATAATAATAATAATAATAATAATAATAATAATAATAATAATACTAGTATTATCATAGCCAGTCTACTACGTCACCTAGGCCATAAAAATGAAAAAGTGGAAGTAGCTAAAAAAAAAAAATCGCTTACATGTAATTTATTCTAGTTTAGAAGTGTTCAGTTTGTACTCAATTTGTTCTTATATGAAAGCAAAAAATATATGTAGCACATAATTATATAATTTAATAATGCAATCAAAGATGAACATTCCACATATATTGGTCTGTGTAGCTTAAATAGGAATTATTATTATTATTATTATTATTATTATTATTATTTTTATTATTATTATTATTAAATGAAAATAGTATGCATTAATAATAAGAGGACTGAGGACCAGTATAACCAATTTTTTAAGTTTTCACATAGGTTATGCATTTATTTTCTTTGAAATTTGTTTTTTTTTTTTTAAATAAAATACCTGAATTAATTTGCAAATGAATCCATTTTCTAGAGCACATTTTACATTTTGGAGCCGAGGTTTGAAAAAGATTTTCAACACCACAGCCCTGCACAGTTCGGAGCAAAATGCAAACTCTAACACGGAGAACTCTTTGAGTTCACTGAAAAGCTTTGAATCGAATCCTCCAGGTTACACTGCATTCACTGTAACTGATCTTTATTCAATGTGCTCTGAACTGACATTTACTGCTCTATATAGTCAGCTGTCTCGCGCTGCAAATAAGCAACCTGTGTGCGTTTTTTTTCCCCGTCGAGGACCCGCCGCCATTTTCACGACTGGGTTCACATTTACAGGTCTGACACATCTATAAAACTCAGCGCAGACTGCAGACTGGGTCTTTGTGCGTCTGGCTGACTGGGCAGAAGGATAGGCAGAAAATACCGAGTGCTTATTCCAAAAGCTTTTAACATGAGAAACCACCAGCAGTGCTGGCGCTCTCTACATAATTCCCCTCTGACCGAGGAACCAGGCCTTAATTGTGTCCGCTGTAAAGCACGCCTCCCGCTGTGACTCTCAGACGAACGTTTTTGAAGTGAAACAAATATGTAACATGCAACTGTTGGATTCTGTAAAATTTCAGCCTCACTTCAGAGCAGCGTAAAACAACAAAATTACTTACGTATGGAGAAAAATAACCCCATCAACCACTTCATAAGCACTTAACATTTATGGAGTATTCTCAGTACCACAGTAGGGTTTCATTCTTAAAGGAACAAGAAATTTAACTTACATGAATACATCATGATTCAAGTTGAGCCTTTAGTGTTTTTCTTTTTCTTTTTTTAACTAGGGTTGCTTAATGTGGATTACAGCATCAGCATTAGAGTATGAGTTTCACACAGACTGAACCCCGTGAAGTGAATTTATATTAACATTCCTTTTAAGATGAGTTGGCAGTTTGTTATTTATGAGCTTGTTATACCTAATAAACCGGCAGTGTATAGACATATACATACACTGAGTTAGTGGTTTATTAGGAATACTAATAAAGTGGCAAACTACTGTATACAAGATGCATACACTATACTATATATATATATATATATATATATATATATATATATATATACACACACACATACATACATACATACATACATACATACATACATACATTACTGTTACTGAAAAAAACACGCATTAGTAAAAATAGTATGAATAAGCAATAGACAGAACTACTTTCTTTAAAAATATCCATCCATCCTTCCATCTTTCAGGTAAGGAATATTGAATTTCAGGCTCTCTGCCTCTCTGTGTATAGTTGTTCCCTTATTTTTGAAGCCCATATGATACCAGAATTATTATTATTATTATTGTTGTTGTTGTTGTTGCCTATTTGTTTTTATTTGTTGTTCTGAAGCTCTAAAGTATACCTTATAGAACTTAATTAAAAATTGCTGGGTTGTTAATAGAAACAAACTTAATAGTGTGCGAGATAAAAATTAAATCGTTAATCACGTGAAGCAGCACAATGCAAACAATCATGCCAAAAATGGTCAAGAGCTTCAGTTACTGTTCAAATCAATCATCACAATGGGGGAAAACTGTGATCTCCGTGACTTTGACCATGGCATGATGGTGCCAGATGGGCTGGTTTAAATATTTCAAAAACTGCTGATCTCCTGGGATTTTTGCACACGACAGTCTACACAGAATGGTGGGGGGAAAAAAAAAAGCATCCAAGGAACATCATTTTTGCAGGCAGAAACACCTTGTTGATGAGAGAGGTCAGAGAAGAATAGCCAAACTGGTTTCAGCTGACAAGAAGGCTAGAATAACTCAAATAAGCACTCTCTAAGCACTCTCTACAACTGTGGTGAGCGGAAAAGCAGATTAGAAGGCAGAACACGTTAAAGTTGCATTAGGCAAGATTAGCTCATTTTTGAATGACTGAGATGAGGCCCATTGAAACACGAACAAGCAGTCAGGACCGGAAGCCAGTTTTCCAAATGGGTTTTCTCAGCCATTTAGTACACTTGTGCTGAGGTCAGGGTTTAAAAATGATTCTTTTATCGTGTCCTAAATATCTTCCAGATTATTTGTAAAAGTAAGAATTTTTTATTTTTTTTTTTTAAATCAACTATTGCAACTTTAAACCTTGAGGCAGATGAACAGCAGAAGCCCACATCGGGTTCAACTCCTGTCAACTAACGACAGGAATTCGAGGCTACAGTGGGCACAGACTTACCTCAACTGGACAGCTGAAGACTGGAAAAAGAGCACGTGAAGTTTTTCCATAAGTATATACATTATAGTATAGTATAGTAATTATATATGTCAGTATACATGTCGGAATCATGTACAACAGCTTTCAATTATTTCAAGCTAATAAACTTTGTATATATAACTAAGTGCTATAAACACTTTTACAGAGTAGGAAATCCTAGCATTCACCCTCAAATGTTCAAATGTGCTTTCCAGATGTTCAGTAATGTCTAATAACCATCAATACATTCCTAAGCCTTTTTAAATCAGAAAGTATGTTTCCTCCTTTGTCCGAGCCAAATGAAATTTGCTCCTTTTCTGTTGTGTAACCTGATATAGAAATGAAATGAAATGATGTTGAAGTTGAGCGCTGGGAGGGACGTGTTGCTCTGTTTTTTTGTTTTTTGGTTTTTTTTAGAAGAGAGCAATGGAAAATGGTCAAAGCGGTTGTTTTGTCTACCTTGTGCTCCATGTGTGCATTCAACTTTGAAGTGAGTGGAATATCCCAACAGGTTTCCATTGCACTTGATTTAACACAGTTTCCTGTGTGATTATTTGCTGTTGTTTGATTGAAGGAAATGAGAATTGAGACATTGCTGCTCATCACAGGGCGATTAGTCCCACACTATACGCAGCTGGACTGAAGCAAGCAGCAAGCTGTCTCCAGATCCCCATCTTCTGACTGTCTATTCAATAAAGTCGCACTAATGTGGGATTTAGTACAAGTCTACGCTTAGTCTAGGCCAGTTTAGGCCAGTTGTGTTTATCTTGAAAGCAACTATTTGTTTAAAATAGCATTGCTAATTACGATCTCTTTTACTAACGCTTTATTAGATTACATATATATAAAATACATTCATGAGCACTGTATAAATCTTTTCGCTCAATACTATATGAATGTGCTGTTAGTAAAGAAACAATAATAACTTCCAAGATGAGGTTTTAAAACACATTAGTCTCAAATAGTGCTTTTCAGGCCTCTTCTCTATTTCATGCAAAGACAAAGCGATATGCACTCACCAGCCACTTTGGAAATGTGGAAATTCCTGCTTCATGAAAGAAGTCAGAGGAGAACAGTCAGACTGGTTTGAGCTGACAGGAAGGCTATAAAAAAAATACACAAATAACCACTCTTTAAAAACCACGTTGAGCAGAAAAGCATCTCAGAACGCACAACATGCCAAACCTTGATGTGTATGGGCTTGTTCTGTGGGTGAAAATACCTTGTTGATAAGGCATGTCACGGGAGACTGGCCATACTGGTTCGAGTTGATAGGAAGGTTAAGGTACCTCAAATAACCACTCTTTACAACCAAGGTGAGCAGAAAAGTATCTCAGAAGGCAGAACACATTAAACCTTGAAGTAGATGGGCTACAACAGCAGAAGACCACATTAGGTTTCAATCCTGTCAGCCAAGAACAGGATACTGAGGCTACAGTGGACACATTCTTACCAAAACCCATCCTGGTAAAGATTGAAAAAACATTGCCTGGTATGCTAAACTTTGATGTCTGCTGCAGTATGCAGATGAAAATCAACTGCATGACTCCATGGACACAACCTGCCTTGTGTCAGCAGTTCAGACTGGTGGAGGTGGTATAATGGTGTGGGGAATGTTTTCTTGGCACATATTGTACCTCCTCTTCAAACCAATCAAACATATTTTCGGCTGAAAACATGCATCCCTATACGGCCACAGTTTACCCATCTTATAATGGCTACATGCAGCGTGATAACGCATCATGTCGCAAAGTCATTTTAAAATGGTTCCAAAAACTAAAACATTCTCCTCAACCACAAGCTCTGAATCCAATAGAGGACCTTTGGGATGTGCTAGAATGGGAGATTCATAGCATGAATGTGCAGCTGACAAATCTGCAGCAAGTATGTGATGCAATCATGACAGCATGGACCAGATTCTCAAAGGATTGTTTCCAACACCTTATGGAATCCATGCCATGAAGAATTGAGGCTGTTCTAAAGAGCAAAGGCAGGGTCTGATCTCACATATTGGTTTATAAAACAATGCAATGCTTATGGATGTGTTATGAAAGAACACATAGGAAAAGTGTTAATAAGTTTTTTTGAAAGGTATTTACTCTATGTAGCCTGTAGATAATCTATGTAGCTGTATATACAGCTGACAGCTGAGAAGATCATCTGGGTTTCTCTTCCCTCCATATCAGACATTTACACCTCACGCTGCATCTGCAAAGCCACCAGCATTGTGGATGACCCCACACACCCCTCTCACACACTC
>CM074947.1:5698085-5709389 GCA_037577455.1 Pangasius macronema
TGTGTGTGTGTGTGTGTGTGTGTGTGTGTGTGTGTGTGTGTATATATATATATATATATATATATATATATATATATGTATAAAATGCATTGCCTTATATATAATGCATTGCCTACATGCTCTACTTGACCACATTTGGTTTGTGGCTGACTCATCAAGTAAAAACTGCTCAGCGTGAAATATCAGCTCTCGGAAAGATCAAGGTCACACACCACTCTGCCATATTGGCTCCGACTGAAACAAAGTGAACAGCTGAAAAGCAGCATGGGATCTGTGGTTGCTTTTATTTCTTCAGAGAACTGAGGTTACACACCAGAACAGCCGATTTGTATCCTTCACATGCCATACACTAACCAGACTGAGCTCCAACAGCTTTGGTAAATGGATGTGTAATTTATACCGTAAATGAATAATGCTGACAATATGAACTGGAGCTGTATAGGACAACTTTGTAACCATGCCATGACATCAAGCAGTTTTCTTTTTAGCTGATAAAAAATTGCTGCTTATGATTTATACTGCACTCTGGATCAACTTTTCCCACTACAGAACACCCCCAATGCCTGTTAAACCTTAAAGGAAGAAATGGTTCCCCTAGAAACATCCATAATCGGGCCTTCTGATCTTCATCGTCACTGTTCTGATGGACAAATTGCTTAAGTTTCAACTCATCTGTGGCAAAATTGAAAACATATCTAGGCCTGTACAATCCTTGGTTTGAAAGTCCTTAAAAGTGAATGAAGACAAATCAGATTTTTTCAAGGTTTAACTAAACACCTCAAACCTTATGGACTCACAATAACAAAGGAATGGAAATGTCAAAACACGGCTGTTTTTGTGATAATCTCTATTGCGCCACTTTCTTGCCTTTCACTGGGATTTCAGATGGAATATGTGATACTACATTTCCAATGTGCTCTGGCGTTCTTGCGACAACGCAGATGTTTCTAAAGTATTGATACTTTCATTATGACTGTGTGGAGTCCAAATAATTACATTATTTCAAAATGTTCTATTGGATTATGCAACATTTAGCTACAGGTGCTTCAAGTATGTCTTTGTTAATCACATCTGAATCTACAGAGCAGCTTTCCTGGATGAAGATTAAGCTTGGTACCACATTTTCATGGACTTTCCAAAGAAAATTGTAATGGAGCATTTAATCAACCTCATGCCAGACCTGTTTCTGGAAAAGTAGCCTTTGATGTCTGTATAGATGCTTTTTAAATGGTGTCACTTTTACTTCAATTCCTGTGAATGTTATTTAAATGAGTCAACAAATACCTTTTTTTGTTTTTTTTATCTTTATGCCATTATTCACTACATGCACTGCATACACAAATCCACCCAGTAACCCAGATTCCATTGCATGTGCTTCTTGCCAAGTTTTGTGAGTAGCTACATAATTGTTTTACTGTCTGTTAAAAGATTTGTGTCCTCATGAATGCATGCTTAATCATCAAGACGCCTAGTGTCTAGGCGTGTGTCTGATGCCGTAGTGATAGGTTATTGTACAGCAGGTTGGAATATATTTCCAGTCGTTCAAACCTCAACTTTTCTGAGCTTTACCAAGCAGTCCTACAGAGACTCCTGTCTGACACGATTAAAGAAGATCAAGAAACGCTATGGCAAGATGGTTCTCACTAACACCTAATGCCTATGGTGCATTGAAATGTGGTACATATTAAATTTATTCCCAGTTGATCCTGTAATACCCAGAGGTCTTTTTGGAATCAGCTATCACCTAAACAGCATGTCAGCACCTTGCAGGAGCTGGCTGTAGCTTACGCTTCTTTCTCCATTCCCGAACAACATGTAGCCCGAGGCATCTGCTAATGGCCCTCATCACGGAGAACACAATCCGTGAACTTCTGACCCAGTGTCTGAGATGGGTCATCTCTCTTTGCAATGGCTTGGAGACACACAAGGTGTTTTTCCTTTAAAACTGCTTTTCTTTGCACTTTCTGCTTTATACATTTGATCTGTGAAGTGCTTCCATTGTCTTGAGGTTTCAAGTAGGCAAAGGGAAGGTGATTGAAACTGACACTGGAAATCAGTATACGGGGCTCTCACCCTGCGCTTTTCCCACTGTGTCTACATCACAGCTTTGGGGACAATGAGGCATTGTGTGGTAGCCATTCAATCCAGTGTGGCGCGCTAGCTTTGACAGTGAGTGATCACATAAAAATAATGATGTCACTGCAACCGCTTAGCCAGGAATGAACAAAGGAGTACCTGATCTGGCCTGGATTGAGTAAGATCACCGAAGACTTTAGAGGGAGATGAGAAAAGATTAAAAAATGCATGTTTTTTACTGAAATGAGATGTTTTTTCTAATGGTTAGTAGATATTATTATTATTAAATAATGCTTTCATAATGATGAATTAAACACATACTACTCTGTAGCGCATCAGGAAATAATGGAACATAAATTTACAACCTCTGACTTGTATATGAATAGCCATTAATAATGGTAATTATTAATTAATAACATCTTATTAACTTATTTAATATCAGTGACATTTTCGCCAGAGGTATTCAAACTCACATTCAATGCGGGGAGGGGGGGGTCTTGGGCCTGGCATGGCTTTACACATTTTGTGTAGGAACTTTGCATTGGGGTATAAGTAGAACTGTTTCTTCATAATAAAAATGCCAGATGAACCAACTCTGAGCCCCGCCCCTTCTGCCCCTTCTAACCCTAACCCTAACCCTAACCCACACTGGCCCATGTTTGTGATGCACTTATACAGTGCCCTTGCTTTCTGTCAAGGTAAATGGTAAATGTTTTGAGTTCAAAAGGGCTTCATGTGGAAGTCATTTACATTATGAAGAATCTGTTTGGTTAACCCAAATTATAGGCTATAAGGTAAGTTTGAGACTCTCTTGCATATTTGAATTAGAAACTCTTCAAAACAGAGTTCTAAAAACGCCAAGCTGCCACTTCTGGGCTCTAAAAAATAATTTAAATGTACGTCACTCTGGATAAGGGTGTCTGCTGTAAATGTAAACTATTATGATTGTTATATAGGACTAATCATATATGACTCAGAGGCTGTTAATTTATACGTTTCATAATTTACTAATATGTTCCATCATTATGAATGCTTTAGTCAAATACTAATATACTGGTGAACCAAAATATTATGACCACCTGCCTAATATGCTGTCGGTCCTCCATATGCCACCAAAATAGTTCTAAACTCCGAGGCATGGACTCTACACGACTTCTGGTGCCTTGTAGTATCTGGCACCAAGATGTTAGCAGATTCTTTAAGTCCTGTAAGTTGCAAGGTGGAGCCAATGTGCCTCGGACTTGTTGTTCCAGCACATCCCACAGATGCTTGGTTGGATTGCGATCTGGGGAATTTGGAGGCCAACACAACACCTTGACCTCTTTGTCATGTTTTTCAAACCATTCCTGTACTATGTGTGCAGTGTGACAGGGTACATTATCCTGCTGAAAAAGGCTGCCATGCCACTGCCATGAGGGAATTCCTTTGCCATGAAGGGGTGTACCTGGTCCGCAGTGATGTTTAGGTAGATGACGTGTCAAATTGATGTCCATCTGACTGCCTGGACTGAGAGTTTCCCAGCAGAACACTGCCCAGAGGATCATACTTCCTCTACTGGCTTGCCTTCTTCCTACAGTGCATCCTGAGTCACCACTTCCCCAGGTAAATGGTACACATGTATCTGGCTGTTCACATGATGTAAAACAAAAACAGCCTCATCGGACCAGGCAACCTTCTTCCACTGCTCCAAGATCCAGTTCCGACACTGACATTGTAGGCACTGTTTGTGTGAGTACTGTGACCAGTTTGCAGCTACACAGCTCCATACACAGCAGGGTGTGATGCCCAGTGTGTTGTGACACATTCCTCCTGAAACCATCATTATAATTTTTTGTGACTTGTACCACAGTAGTCCTTCTGTTGGTACAGATTAGATGGGATAGGTTTCATTATCTAGCACATTTGATGCCCAACACCCTTGCATTTGGATTTCTTTGTGTGACATTGCAGTTACCACTTCATGCTTCGCAAGCTTCCCCAAATAATAGTGTTAATGGAAATATACCTCTATTAAAATAAACCACACAATATTTATAAAGTTTTTTTTGTCTAAATCATTGTTTGCCTACTAATCCAATAACAACCCTTTTTCAGTAACCACTTTATCTTGGTCAGGATCATGGTGTATCTGGAGCCTATCACGGAACACTGGGCATGAGGCAGGAATATACCCTGGATGGGATACCTAGGAGTAATTTAGAGTAGCCAATCCACCTACTAGTGTGTTTTTGGGAGGAAATAAGAGGAAACCCATGCAGACACTGGGAGAACGTGACAAACCCCAGACAGTACTATTCACTCACTGTGCCAACCAGAACCCATGTCCATGATGTATTTTCAAGGAACACTCTTAAGAAAAAGCTTGTCCCTCTGGGGGAATCCATGAAGATTCATACAACAGAGTATGGTGAAGAGGTACCAAGTAGGACCTTCTTAAGAAGCTAAGAACCCTTAACTATCCTACAGGCCCTTGAAGAACCATTTTCTTTCTTAAGAGAAGAGTGCAAAGTCTGTTTGTGGTTTTAATCCCTCTGAGCTTGACTGTAACACAACTGGAACAGTTTAAACTGCGTCTTGTCATCAAGTAGGGAGTAGCAGAGTGAGCAATTGCAAACAAAACCACTGATGCTCTTCTCCATTCCTGAGGAGATAAAACGAAATCAGTGACCAGATACCAAGTATTTAATAAATGTGAGGCATAGTTCAAGTGCAAACATCTGGAGAGGCACAGTGTTCTATAAAAGAACACCAATGTGTGAAGATTAATTTACTAAAAACTTCATCCATCCTATATGCCTGTCTCCCATTAAAACCTCATGACTGTCAAACTCTATCAACAATTTGAAATGATACCCCCACCGCAAAAAAAAAAAAAAAAAAAAAAAAAAATTACACTTGTACTTTCCCTCTTGGCATGCTGTTACATTTTAAACATGCCATTAACATACCACAGGGAATGCATTATCATGCTTTATTGCCAACTGTACATGGATTCAGGGAATTATTATGTGACATTTATCATGAGAGCAAGAGAGAAGCTAAGCATAAATCAAACAGGCTGTCAGACCAGGAGGTATTAAAATGCTGTGCATCTTGAGATGCATATAGAGTTTTTTTGGGAAGTGGTCTGTCAGTGGTTAAGGTTTTGTGCTAGTGATCTGAAGGAAGTGATTTCAAATCTCAGCACCGCCAAGCTCACCTGCTGAATTGTAACTTTGGATAAAAATATGAGAATTTCAATATAAAACCTTGCAGTAGGGATATAAGTGGATATCAATACATTATTCAGAATGAACAGATAAAGTGTTCGAAACACATACCAATAGGAGGCGCTCTATTTGGGATGGGATTCTGTGGGATTACTTAACTGGAATCAGGATTTTACTTTCATGCAGGCGTGAGCGAGTGGTCAGATCTGAAGCTTGAGGTACAAAGAGCATGTGTGATGAACTTGTAGTTCCGTGTGATGCCTTTACATCATCATTTGTAACTACATGGTCGTGATGGTTACATGGTTACAATTAGACTACTAGTTTACTACTAATTTTGGGAAACAGAAATACATTTGTTAGAAAATATCATAGTTACAAAATATTTGTAAGTGTTTTAAATGACACAACTCTAATTGAGACCGGTTATGAACTTGAATGATGTAGCTGAGGTTGAGTAACTCTCAGATCCAGAATTCACACACCATGCTGACAAAGCTGGCATTTCTACCTCTGTTTTTGTTTTTTTTCCCCCAATGTTTCCAGGGGCATAGTGGTAGGGTTCATTTTAGGTTGAATTTCAGGTTAAGGACAAGCCCACTTCAGGTTTAATACAGAATATAGATACAGGGGTGGATATTTGCATCTCATACCTCTACCTTCTGAAATTAGTTATATTGATATTGACTGCAGAGCAATGTCATCCCTAGGCAATGCAAAAACAGTTGGCCTTTGCTCTTCTAAAGAACCATAAATTTAGCCTCAGGTAAAGCTTCAGTGACCTTTTGGCTGTAATCAAATTAGTGTTCTCAAATGATGATGCCATGACATGTGATGAAAAAAACAGCATTTCAAGGATAACTGACTGCTAAACTGTGCTGTGGAAAACCGCACCTTTTGGATAAGTGACCTCACAAAGCTGCCTGCACCACGATGAATAGATGTCCAACACCCACCCTAGTGTCTTAGTTCTGAGTGAATGGGAGGTGCAGTCACAAAGCCTAGATCCATCCGGCAGTGTGAGTCTCGGTTGAGACAATGCCTTCAGGGATCTTCGATGGCCCCAAACCTCCTTTCATGTGGTCATTGCTTGTCTCGAGAGAGGTCAGTGTTATCTCTTGGATGATCTGAGTCATTCAGAAGGTTTGTCACTTGGGGCATTCATGCCTCGACCACAGCTTGACTTGTACGTGATCCATCTTTCAGGGAAATGAGAGGGCAAGACCAGTTAAAGGCCATGAGGTGCTAGTTCTTTCTCTGAGTATCCTCTCCTTCCAGTCCAGTCTCTGAGCTACAGTGAATAGGGAATAGACACACCTCATAAGCCAGCTGGCGTATTCAGACTAAAGCGTTAACAATGGAAGACCACAATGGCTGCGCCCCAGATCGGATAGACACATATGTAGTTTCTGACATGTCAAAAGAACAATGGTCTTTTCATTCACACTTCCTATATCCAAAGGCATGTCAAAGGCATAGTTTATAAAAGCCGAGAGTCGCACACTGTCCCTGTGTGGTAGAACATGACTTCAGATTTGTGCTTGGGCTTTGTTATGGTCTTCTACTTAGTCTGTAATTTGTGGCTTTTTTGGTGTGTTTTTGTGCTACACATTAACTTCAAATCATTCTCAGAATTCATTACAATTGCCTGGTGTTGGATTTTTTTTGTAACTTAGGAGAAATAAACAAAGAGAAAATATTTCATGGAGGAAATGGCTTAGCAGGAAATGTTAATAATACAAACCTTCTCTTTGAAACATGTATGCTTTTGTTTATGAATTGCAAATAACGCCCTGAATTTCAGCTATTATTATATGCTTGGCAAGAGTTAAAACAATGCTCTTTTGCATTTGCCCATATCTAAATGCCATTGATTCTTATCAGAACTTTTATGGAAAATGAGTTACTGAAGTCAAGCAAATGTTTTAGCCACAAGTCTGTTTTCTCTCATTTGTGGAAAATAAATTAGGGGACTGGTCATCAACGTTGGAATTGAATCAGTTTGCTTAATCAGAACCATACCCTGATTTCAGGCGAAGTACTGTGAATACAGCGGATGCCTCAGCCAGTTTCCTGAGTCTTCTCGTCTTAGTGTTGTGGCCTGCTGTGATACACGTGTCAAATCACCTGCTTCATATGGCTGGAAATGGATCGCACATGTCGGCCCACGGAAATCGGGAAAAAAAGGGAAAGTTGTATTTTGAACAGCGTGTGCTCTTCAAGTCACATCAAAGTCAGCAACGGGTGTGTTCACAGTGATGGACCACCAACCATACATTATTGGAAATAACTGGAAGTCAGCCCATGACTAAAACTGACTTCAGAGATGAAGAGATTGTGAGTGTGTGTGTGTAAGAAGGAAAGGAGGATGGGGAGGGTGACACAGTGATGAGAATGGGAGCTTTAAAGAAGTCACTTTCTGAATCACTTCCTCACCATCCTTTGACCTATGATCATTTTTCAGTAACAAAGCTGTGAATTGAACAACTTATAGAAAAAGTTATGACAGGTCTGGATTATGGGTGGGGTTGGCAGTCCTAGCTTTATGTACTACTTCATTCCTCTGAAACTGCAATGAAGTTAGTCTTTAAAATTCCCGAGATTTTCCACAAGACTGCATTGTAGGCCGTCAGTATACTTAGGTGTTGGAAGAAGGGATCATCAATACAATTTTTTTAAACACAGTACAAGTTTTTGATACTTGTTGATACTGATACTTATACAGAAATGAGCGACATTTTATTTATTTATTTATTTATTTATTTATGCTCCCCTGGTTTAAATAATGACCATGAATACACACATATGCATGTTCAATCACTTTGGCTACTACTCTTGTTTTTTATATTGTTAGTTTAAATGAAGCATTAGCTAGCTATAGTAGCTACTTTGTGCTGGATAAGAGCAGGTTTTGTTAGATTTTCTGAAACAAAGCTTCTCTACAGCTGTAAGAAAAAGTACATTTTTGTTTTCATTGCATCAGAATCCGTTGGTTGTCAATGACCGATAAGTGCTGTTATTTTCACTCACCTATTGTTGTATGTAGACATTTTTCCTCACCTAGTTAGCATGTGCTGCAGCATTGGCTGCTAGCAATGAACTCCTTGTACTGAGTTTTATGTTTAAGATGTTTTATCAGATTACTTGTAGGAAGTTGCTGTAGTAGCATTTTACGAGTATGTGTTAATAAACACAGTATCAGATGGATACCCAATGCCAGCACTGGTATTGATGCAACCCCAGTGTGCAAGAAGTGGATGTACAAGTGGATGTGCTTATCCTTGTATTTGTGTGTCATTTGCTCTATTTCCACTCACACACAGATTGACGCTGACTGTAGGTGTCCAACTTGTTTGGAGAAAGTTGCCATCAAACTGTGTGATCCATTAACAAGAACCAGATCAGTCCACTGGGATGAGAAGATTTGCAACAACATGGATTACATCAAAAACAACGACCACAATTACTTAACCGAGGTCTCAGCCTTTGAACTGCAGAGGAGGCTTTAAAAAGGTTTGAAAGCATGCGTAATCTTGCCTCGCGGGCATCCGTGTAAGTCCACGCGTCTCACTTTCCAACTGATGCCTACAGATGGGACACATGGTGTTTGTTTGTTTAGTGCTTCACACCGCTGGCTGCTCCACTGGCACTGTGTAATAGTTTTTTTTAAAGATAGCAGGAAATATGCAAATACTGACCTATGGCAATGTTTGTATTAAGCAAAATATTGAATAACACAAGATGGATCACATCATTGTTTTGACGCAAAGTACACAAGAGAATTCGACATATGACTATAATTAAAGTAATTCCCTGTTAATCCAGAGGAGCACTATCACCTGAGCTGTGCAGATCTGGTAGATAATCAAGATGTACATGATGTGGGAGTATACTCCCACACCTGGCAATTGCTGGCATTTTTTTATGCAGACTATTGTTTACCCTGAAATCAGCTTCAGAGCAAGAGGAGGTGATCTTTGATGTCAATATGTCTCTCGTTATTGCTTTATAGTTGGCCTGAATCGATAACTCGTCTGGGGTTTAATGTTTACACGTGAGCAAGTAAACATTGCATAACAGCGATCAAAACTCAATCATCTTATGAACGCCGGGACGATGAGTGAATCTTACTGCGCCTGCAGCCCACTTCCAAACTTCGCTGCTAGCCAAATAAACAGGCCACAAAGACAATCACCATGCAGAGATCGGCCAAATTCTACCGAGCGGCCCATCATTCACGTGCTCTGAGACCTAGTTCCCATTTTCAGTAAGCATTAACTCTGTTACAAATCCTCACAAGCCAGAAACACATCTCTAACTCACCATCGGCATAATGGAAGAGTCATCCAAAAACTATTTACAGCACACGTTTTATCCCAAACCATGCAGCTGTCAAGACAGTCTTGACAATCTCCTGAGTTTCAGATTTAAAAACTAGGACACACACATAAAAAATTGATCTCTGTCTTCAGTTCATTCAGTAATAAAGTCTCGACTGGTTCTTGTTATTAACCCCCCAACTTCTCTGAAGTTGATTTCACATGGCAGTTGTTTGTAATGAAAATCTGCATAGCCTTTCTTTCCTCTGAGCTGTGTGTCATTTTCCGCCTTTCCCCAGGAGCTTTTCCACTGTTTCCTTCAGTAATTCTGCCTTTAAACAACAGCTGGTCACCGGCTACAAATATACGAGGCAAATCGCATTCGTATTACACAGTCATATTTGAGGGTTTTTGTTTGCTGTTTGACTGTAATGTGCTTTTCATTGAAACCACACAAATGTCACAATGAAATTGTCACTAGGGTAGTGTTTCATCAGAAGAAATGTTTTTTTCCTCCCCTTTGGCCCTATTAAGTTGCGTCCTTTTAGGATTGGATATCTGATTGTTATTCCACATTAAGGAAGAATTAAGGTCACTTTTTACTTTGTATACCTTTATATGCCAAATCCTAATCACACTTTGGAAAGTTGACTTATTCTCCAAAATCTTCACATCACCCTACCACCTGTTTTTATACAGCAGAAAATCCATGTGCCTGTCCTGGGTGTGTGTGTGTGTAGTGTGTTTTCCTGCTTGGACACACCTGGATACTGTATATTATTACCTAAGAGCTGCTGCTGTAATCATAAACACTGTTCTATGCTCATCCCAGGATTCACAATCTACTCATAATGAGCCTCCTTTCAACACATTTAGTACTGTGTGTCTTTACTCTTTCTCCATCAGTATACTGTAATGATCTGCACTATCCACTGTCACCCAGTAGAGGACGGGTTAAATTTTGACTCTCAAAGTTCTTCCTCATGTCTTGTCAGGAAGTTTTTCTTTGCTGGTGACACTGTTGGTGACTTAGTCAAAATTGAGGGCACACTTAACCAGCATGGCTACCACAGAATTTTGCAGAGACATGCCATCCCATCTGGTTTGCGCTTAGTGGGGCCATCATTTGTTTTTCAACAGGACAATGACCCCAAACACACCTCTAGGTTATGTTAGAGCTATTTGTCCAATAACGAGAGTGATGGAGTGCTGCATCAGATGACCTGGCCTCCACAATCACCCTAAATCCAATTGGGATGGTTTGGGATGAGTTAGACCGGACAGTGAAGGAAAAGCAGCCAACAAGTACTCAACACTTCTGGGAAATTCAAAATTGTTAGAAGTACTCATGACTACCTCATGAGGCTGACTGAGAGAATACCAAGAGTGTGCAAAGTTGTCATCAAAGCAAAAGGTGGCTACTTTGAAGAATCGAAAATATAAAACATATTCTGGGTTATTTTCAACATTTTCAACACAGTACCTCCATTTTCAGGGGTTCAAAGGTGATTGGACAATTGACTGACAAGAAGTTAACTGACCAGGTGTGGTCCTTTCCCTCTTTACTTCAAGACAAATGAAGCAGATAAAAGGTCTGGAGTTGATAGCAGATATTAAGATATTATTTGGCAGCTGTTCGACTGGAGCTACCAATATGAAGTCCAAGGAGATCTCAATGCAAGTGAAGGAGGCCATCATTA
>CM074947.1:5709489-5729932 GCA_037577455.1 Pangasius macronema
GTCGTCCCTGTAGTTCTGTGTTGTTCTGTGTTTGTCTTATGTAGCACCTTGGTCCTGGAGAAACGTTTCATTTCACTATGTACTTGTATATGACTGAAATGACAATAAACTCCTCTTGACTTGACTCTCGACTTGACTTGACTATAACCTTCATAGAGGATTTGGTCTCTTTTATCTTTCATGTTTTTGGTGTTTTTGGATTTGCCAGGCAGTCATTTCCCCAAAGATGCATCGTTGTTAATCAAATTTGTTTATACTCTGTAGAATTCATAATTCTATTGCCTTTAAAAAAATTATTTTGTTTTTGATCTCCTACATTACTGTTGAAAATGCACATCTGACAGTATATACTTTTGCTTAAGACATGCTTTGTGGTTTTTCATGTACTACAGTATCATTTGTTTTGCTCTTTGACAAAAATGGTTTCTTTGCTGCAACATGTCTTTGAACACCTTTTCTTATAGTGTGAAGCATTGACTTTGGTGCCAGAAACTGAGTAGTTTCTTTTTCAGACACACTTCCTAGTTAAATGAGTTTAGAACATTAAGAATCATTAAAGAATCATATTTTCTACACAAATCTACCTGCAACTGTAAAATGAATTGCACAGACAATTTATTTCATGAACATTATTTAAATGTGTATAATAAAAATTTCACTGACATTTTCAGAAATTTTCAGTTGTCATTATTTATAGGCTGAATTGTTGTTGAGTTATTGAGGTTTGGATTTAAACCCATTCAGGTCAAGGGACCAGGCCTAAGAACTCAATAATAATTATAACAAGTGTGATAATGATGGGTTATGATTTCCACTACTGTAACTAAATAAACAATTTCGGACCCCTGGGGGACCCCAGACTCCACTCTGAGAACCACTGCCTTCAGCCTTCACTTATTAAAAGTTATTAGCTTCCTAAGAGTCCTAGATTGGAAACTTTTGACAGGGAAAGGGACAGGAGAGCACTGTTCCTTAAGGTTTCCCACCAAAAACAGCTTAAGGGTTAGATTTGACCATATTTCTAAGTGTTATTTTGCCTTTTGTTTCACTCTCTCATCTTAAGCATATAATAAACTTGACTTTATATAGTATCTGCTTTATTGAGTATTGTATTGCTAAGTATAAACTCTAGATTTTTTCAGTTTCAAGTGAATGCAAATTGTCATTGTAATGCAGCACATGCTTATGAAAATCACAGGTTCCTTCAAATCATTTAGGCCACTTTTATGAGTCTTTTAAAGCCTTGGTGTCTGGTGGAGAAACCAACAATAAATCATTTTCTCACTTTCCTTGACAGTACAAAGGCAAAAGCAGTAATTACAGAATACTGGCCTTTCCCTCATGGCCAGCAAAGTTTCTCTTCAACTGCCCAGCTATGATTTTTCGCATATGTTTTTAATTGTAAGTAATGACCAAGTCTGGAATCGCAGGGAACTGAGGAGCACCACACACCTATTAAGGCAAAAATAACAGTGGTTTCCTCCAGGTATCTTTAGTTCAGTGCTCCAAACGGCACTGTACAGCTCCAATTTGGACTGAAATTGGAAGCTGAGTAACGTTTAAGCAGGCTTAGTAAAGGGTGTTAGATTCATGGCAGTCATTGGACCACCCATACACAAAGCACCGGCTGAAATCTGTTAATTTGGCCTACTCTCTCAGCTGAGACCAACGTGTCATGGTTTTCCAGCTCGTTGTTAGTGTTGGCACTCAGCCTCCCATCAGGCTTGCCGTGACTGATCATCAGCCCTGATCAGGCGCCTACGATGGCATGCACCACGCTTTTCCTGGACATCACTGGTGGAATAACTGAGACTGAGGTGCCACACAAAACCTGAGTGGATGACGTCTTCTACAATTTCTACACCCAGTGCAAACAGCAGGAGCAGTTATGAACCTCCCACTGATTTGACATACATCATACATCATGGATGTCAGAGGTTTGTGAGTCTGAGCCATTAGAAGCTCTTTCAGCAATTTTCAGGTTTTTAAAATAATATTTAAAAAGCCTGTCAGAATATTTATTATTATTTCACCTCAGTTTTATGAGTTGGAATTATTTCAGAACTGCATGCTAGATTTCAAATCTTTCTTGTCTTAGCGACAATAGCAACAATAGTGTTGCCTATATGTACCACATTTCTGTTATGAATGTTTTTACTAAGACAATTAGCTTACTAATTGTCTTAATAAGCTTACTATTACTGAACTACTACTATACTAATAAGCTTACTATTACTGAACTTTACTTCATGGATGAGTATCAAGGACATAAAATGACATCTCAAGGACATATTCATTTCTTTGCTTTTTGTTGTCTGTTTTGTTTATAATGTTTCTACTTTCCTAATGATTAATGTAAAAAGAGCAAAAGTGTAATTTAACATGCTCCATATGTAAATAAATACATTCATATTAGATTAATAGTCAACACAGCAATATACAGTTGGACCAGTTGATAGCAGCCGTGACTTGGCGGCTTAGTGAAATATTATCATACTTTTAGTTGCTCACAGTTTCCATTACTCTTTTAATAGGTTTTTGGTTTTGACATCATCCATTTTTCTGTGTGAAATTGACAGATAATTCCCATCAGACTAACCAAACTTGTACACATAAAATTTAATAAATTAGCCATTATTATTTTAGAGGTTATCCAAACACGCTGGCAGTGCTCAGCCAGCTCCTAATTCCTGGAGCCTGTCCTGCTGAAACAATTACCCCAGCTGTCTTTCCATCACATATCACATATTCCACACAAATCATAACCAGTCCTCATGGTACATTATGACTCGTGATAAAAATGCCAAGGTGCTAACACAAACACTGTAGCTGTAATAACTCAACTTGCTTTACTGATATATACAAACATGTTGAGATTGGAAAACTTCAGTTGAAAATCCGTCACCTTCAGAGTGACATGTTTTATAACTTATCTCATATCTTGTTGGTGCTGTGTCAACACCATAGCTCCATGCAATTTATCTTCATGCCCTGATTCACATCTTTTCACAAGTTTATGGATGAAATTAAAAGGTCTTCATGGAGGTAACTGGCAACCAGACTGAAGAGTTTATAGATTGAAAAAAAAGGGTTCTTTATATGGGTGACTAAATGGGGTCACCCCCCAAACAAATGAAAGAAAATTTAGGGCCTAAGAAGGACATCGTATTTTTTGTTTGTTTGTTTGTTTTTAATAAATGAGTTCAGGTTTGTTAAGTAAAGAATAACACACTTTGGGACGTGCTTTTATGTAAGGAAGAAGACAGGCCGGAGCTGAAGGGGTATGGGGGTTGGGGGTTGGGTTGTTCTTCAAAGTGCATTATTTGCGTATAACAGCATGGTCTGGATTGTGTTATTCCTCTTATACCACACAGATTCTCCAATGATTACAATGTTTAATTTATTAATGATCAACATGTCACATATTTTACTGATTTATTGTTAGATTTAATGTTGTGGAATGTCCGAGAGACAAGTTAGTTCCTGTTATCACTTGTGATATAGCTGCGATAACCAGTCGTTCCCTCACCAACCTCGCTCTGTCTCTCTCACTCGCGCACACACACACACACACACACACGCACACACACACACACACACACACACACACACAAGCACGCACGCACACATACAAAACACAGCCTTTCATTTTTCTGAGAAAACAGAGAAAACTCCTCTGTGGTATATATATAAATATATATAAAACAGCATGTCCTGAAGTCTTTTATTCCTTACTTAGCTTCTCTCATTTTAGATAAACATATGAATAAATATAATCTTAGGTGACAAGTAAAGAATAAAAGACTGTTACTATTACCGCCCTGAAGTTGACCATTTTCCAATAACTGCTGGAAGTTTTTTTTTATTCCTCTAATATCACAGCAAAATTAAAAATACAACTTACTTTTCATCAGTTTATTTTTACATCTAATGTTGTGAAAGAACTTAGTTCCTTACACAGCTTTTCTCTCATCCTTTTTTCTTGTCTCTTGAAGTTAATATAGCAAGAAGTACTGCTTGTTATGTTACAGAGAAACCATAAAATCCTCTGTCCTTAACACTTTAAGGTACGGCTTTACCTGCAGCTGTTACAAAGCACTGACAGTGAAGACTCCTTCCATAAATGTTAAATAAACATGTCCTTACAGATAGCATTACCATATCAATAACTGTACAAGTTTTTTTTTTAATCAGTTTATTTGGAGCCATACAAATCTAGATAATGAAATGATAACATATTAGAACGAGTGATTTGCCCTGCATCTGTACTACTGTCAGAATGGCTCTTATAGAAAATCAATCAACACCTTCTGACCTATCAGGATTGAGAATTCAGCAGCACTAAGACATAAACCACAATAAGCTCTGCTCCTCAAAAGATATAAATAGGTTTATAAAGCCCAGAGAGACATGCTTGTGATTTGAGCTTTAAACTTGACTTAGCCTGGAATGTGCGGCCTCTTTGGGCTTGTTCTTGTTTGGGCTTTTCTTCATCCTGTAATGGTTCCTCAGCAATTATAAGCCTAAGTATGCTGTCTTGAGTTTAAATAAATCTCATTCATTCATCTTCAGTAACTGCTTTATCCTAATCAGGGTTGCAGTGGATCTGGAGCCTATCCTGGGAACACTGGGAGAGACGTGAGGATACACCCTGGATGTGAACAACTTACTGATGTAATGTCAATACAGTGTCCAGACAAAGGCTCACTAATGTGACTGGTAATGTTGTAAATTGAAAATTCTTTCTTATGCCTGTTAGAAGTACGGTTTGCACTTGCAGCCATGGGCTAGCCAGGACTGTATCAGACTACCAAGCAATAGCATCCTGCATTATTTATTGGCTGGATGCGACTTCACCAGGTTCTTTGTACTAGTTTGGTATGACGTTTCACATTGGCACAAGATTTTTTTGTTACTGAAAGATGAAAGCTGGGGTTGTGCTCCATTCCAGGTTATTATTTGGTTTCCCAACTTTGATGTCAGTGCTTTTTACTTAATTTTGGTCTTGCTAACTATAAATCACTTGATCTGTGCTTGGTCACCATAAATCCCCAGGATGAAAAACTATATTTATTTCTGGCAGCTTGATGAAGTGAAAATGAGTGGCTTTTGTCCTGTCACAAGATATCTTTTTGCGTAACCACCTGTGATTTCACATCTAAGACACAATGATTTGAGTCATTTTGACAAAGATCTGTTCAGCATCAGCAAAGGTTATTGGAACCACGTAACATTTCTTTAACTCAGAGATGGATGACTTTGTCTTTTGCATTAAAGGATCTTTTGAACTCCATGATTGTACGTTTTAAAGCAGGTTCAACAGAAACCTCCCAATCTGTACACAATTATTTTATAATCACTCTGATGGCATCCACATTCTTCAAAAAAAGAAATCCAGGACTGGTGATCCGTTTTGAATAAGCCTTTCCATTGCCAATGCCATTTTAATAATCGTTGAGAAGATAGAATCGAATAAACCTTACAGCTCCAATCAGAAATGGCAGAGACATCTTCCAATCTGTATACAATTATCTCATAATCGCTCTGATGGTATGCATGTTCTATTTGAAAATGAAATCCAGAACAGCTGATTCGGTTTGGCTTGTCTTTTCCACTGCAGTGCAATTTTAATAATCACTTCAAAAATGTAACATCATAAATCTTATGACTCCAATCAGAAATGGCAGAAATGACGAAATAAGATCAGCATACAATCTCTTGGTGATAACCTTATGTCCTTGGACTAGCACAGAGTTTGAACCTATGGTATTATGGCAGTGTTGTACCACTGTCTGACTGACACACAACCCCGATATTACTTCCCAGTATACTTCAAGTAGTTATTATTACTGTCTGCACACTGCAAAGCTCATATTAAACATGAATCAGGTATGGAATAAGATATGTTTTGGCTCTTGCTATGGAAACCATTCAAATGCTTTTGGATATATAGGCCTCAAACTGGCATATTATTAAACATATTCTAAGTCTACAGGAACCTTTGGCCTCCTTCTGTAGATGTGAAATCTTGTTGTTGACTTTGCAATTGTTGAGAATTAAAAAAAAAACTGGTGGAGAATCAAGATGATGGATGTGTAGTTGTGGAGAGAGCGATAGACTGCATGTGAATGTGTTTAAGGAGGAATGCAGGATGTGCCGTGGGAGGGTCATGGCCTCACTTTGATCAGCAGCTGGCCTGATTCACACTACTAGACTGAGTATTATTGGAAAGCCTTGAGTGGGGGAAGCAGTCTGGAAAATGTATTGATTCATTTTAGTGACGAATGCACAATCCATGTGATATCATGAGGTGCGTCTAGAAATGTGAATCAGGAGTCATTCGAAACATGGACAAAAATTAAGCCTAGTCATGGATGAAAATGCCCTTTTGAAACTGAACTAACTCTAAACCACCTTCTGAGTCTGAGATCGAAATAATCCTAGATTAGCTATAGACTTAAATCCATGTTAATCCATTATCTGGTATGTTAGTGGCTCTCAATTGTCAGCAGGTCATCTAACTGGACAAAATCTTTCTTTATTTGCAGTTCGCTGCTGGCCCTATATTTCTGCCTTCAAGCACTAGTTTACTTCACATTCCTCCATAATTCCTAGATTGAGGTGTAAATACAATATTATTCAAAGTACTTTCATAAAAAAAAAAACCCAAAGGTTCTGAAGTTGTTGTATGGCTCATTTTGGTCCACTTTCTTTTTCTGCCATTATGTTACCATTGTTTTTGTTGAATGTGAAAGTCTAGGTTTTAGAAGTTATCTAACCCATCACCAATCCACATTAGCACATTGGTGGTTTGAACGTAATCTGGTTTCATTTAGTTCAGACCTTATTTCTGGTTCCTTCATAGCTTTAAACACTTGTAACTTTTCACTGCAGGTGGTTGTAGTGAATTCATAAAAATAGGCAACTATGAGATTCTGTAAGCCTAGACATGGGTACAACACTGTGTTGTAGGTGAGTATGATGTTCTAGTGGTGGATTTGACTAGGCCTAAAATAAACCAAAAAGAATGTTCGTGTGTGCATTTCATTTTGTGTCATGGCCAGTTTTTTGTTGTTTCTGTTGATATCTGATATCTATGTAATTTAACAAACCGATTCAATTAATGTTGTGCTTAAGCCAGGATCGGCTTGGGAGTTGAGTCCTGCTGATTCTCTGCATCACCCTCACATGACAGTTGGTAGTTTCCTTGTGGTTTCCATCCTGTTTATCTTCAGCGTGTTTGGGCTTCAGTGTGACTGCCTGCAAGCAAACACTTCCATAATTTATTATATATGGCATCCTTGACTTCACCAACAGTGGGTACTTGCCATGTGTCTCATTTTGTCTTCCTCTTGTGGTCACCAGTGTTATGGAGACTCATTCAACAACCTTGCTGGTTTGGTGGTGATTTATGCTGCCTTGAAATTGACACATTAGTTCACATTAGTGCTGTATGTGTGTGACATCAACAAACACTGTGGTTGACCATTGCGTAGCTTGACACTCAATATTCAGTTTGAGGTTTGCTGATGCATGACAGGGACTTTGCCCCCCTGAAGCACATTTGGTGTTAGGCAGCTACCAGAATCTTCACTTGGTTCTGCCTCTTGCTATTAATCATGGTGCATAACCCCCACTGCATGAGGGTGATCAGTCTTACCATAGTCATTGCTGCAGATCCATTTGTCAAACAGAAAAATATGATATCCTCCTGCATTGTGCACCTTTTAGTGGTGCAAGATGATGACACTGCCACTCCTTCTCCCACGAGGGCCTCTCCAGTCCCCCTCATTCCATCCACATCAACTGTTGTCCTTCATCTCCAGAAAGGGTCTTTTATCCTGAAGTCTCACTTTAGCACTTTAAACTGGATAGGCACCATTGACTGCTTGTGGGTGGCAAAGGTATGATTTCCTATATCTAAATAAAGAGACAGAACAAGAGACTGCTAGAGACTTCCATGAGTCAGTTAGATCATAAGTCCTCCCACAGGGTCTTGTGCACATTAGAGCCAAACCCCGGATCACTGGCTTCACCACCGAGCTTGAGCTAAATTTTGCTCAGAGATGGGGCAAGCTTTCTCTGTTAGCAATAAAGCCAAAGGTAGAAACACATGGTGAGCTCTAGATGGGGAAACATGCAAGTTCCTCACAGGGGTTTATTTTATAGACTGGAATAGGCAGCATCTGCCTCAGCCTGTGTGCAGGTAACTGAGTCAACAGCAAGTATTAGCTTAGGGAAATGGCACAGTTGTTCTGGAGTCATACATATGGCTTTAGGGCATGGAGTGTGGGAGTGATACTTGCTGCTGGTGGTGGCACCGTAGCAAGTCAAGAACCTGGTCCCTCTCCTCCGTCTTTCTTCTCAGCTGGGCTGTACTACAGTAGGGCACGTTCAAATTTCTCCCATCTATGGTACTAGTTTGTGTCTGCGCATACATTAAAATGGAAAGGTATTTGTAGAACTGCAGCTTTCCAAGTTCCTGTCTTGAATTTGTTCCTGACCACCCATGAGTTGACCCTCATTTAGAGCTGGCAATTGTGTGAACAAGGCATGCGGTATCATTTACCAATCAATCTTAAAGGAAATACTGCTTTGTATTTGTGTATGCATGTGGGTGTGGGTGGCGTAAACAGCCAATAACCAAGTATTTCCTGAGGTTTTTAAAGAGTGGAATACATTGCATTACAATCTGTTAGTGTAACCATATAAATGATTTGGAATTCTAGTAGGACTGGAGTGCAGATATACCGCATTGTGGATCAGTTGTGGTGTTACATAAAAAACATTTTCTGGGTTCATAAGGACTTAATGAGGCAGCCAGTAAAGCATGATTTAAAAAATAAATATGAATGTGTATGAATGCTAGGCTCTTCCTTCCAGCCTGCTGCTGTGTGTATGTCGTTCCCATGGGAGTGATCCTTTAGCAGGCCTCACCAGGCAGAGGCACGTTCACTGGGGATTGCTCTGAATGAATGACCTGGAAATGGGCGTTTCAAATGACCACTGTGCGGAAGTGGAGCTGTGAGGAGTCCCATTATGTGGCTGGCAACTCCCACATACTGTTCATTCACACGCTCGTGGATGTGCATACGCGCACACATACACACCCAAATGTATGCACAAAACACACATTCATGCATAGCGAGAGAGAAGAATAGAGATATGGCCAGAGAGAGGGAACAATGATAAAATGAAAGGAAAACAGACATAGAGACAGAATGAATAGAGATGAAGAGAAGAACAGGTATGGAGGAAGAGAAAGACAGTTACAGAATGTGTATGAATGAATTTGTGTGCACGTGAATGAGAGAAGAGGACACCCCACCCTACCTGACCCTCACCAGGGACCTTGGTGCGTGACATCATGTCTATTCCAGAGTGCAGACTGCATTGTTGCTCTTGACTGACTCAAACCCCCCTCCCCTTCCTCCTCTGTTTTTGGCTCTCAAACTCTTTTTGTTTTGTTTTCACAAACAACAAAAGGGACGCCAGGGTTTCATCAAGGCAGGAGACATCCTTCCTCCCCCCTTCCCCCCTCTACACACCACCTGAATGGGCAGATCACACAAATGGGGTGGCTCCCAGAGGATAACTTTACCTAGGTCCCCCGCCCACATACATACACACACACACACACACACCACCTCCACTATGCCATCATTCATCAGAGGATCTCACAGTCATCAAAGTTTATACTATAGCGATGTCTCACTTTGCTGGCCCCAGATTCCCAAAAGCACNATATCTTCAGGTTTGATTGGATATTAGATACTGGATGAGTGTATCATGATTGAGGATTCTGGTATATTATTATATACTGCTTAAATAAGTAGAGTTGCTACAGTTCTTTTTTCTATAGTTGTTTGGCCCAGAGCAGGTTAGATGGATGATAAGCACCAAAGCTCTCAGAAGCTGCACTACCTGCATTTTGAAGCTAGGCCTACAATACAATGTAAAAATACCAGAATACTTCTTGTCATATGTCTTGTTTCACTTTGCTTTTATCCCAGTCATACAGTACAGTAAACTCACTTGCTTTAGTTCCATTCACAATGCCAAACAAGTTCCTTGCTCTCTCTGGGCCTCTCTGCATAGCAGACTGTAGATCACATGTGAGAAGACCTGACTCTTTAAAAGTGTGTTACCAAATCAAAGCAAGTCATATTTGGTGTTTGTCTCAGCTTGTCCTGTAAGCTGAGCTAATTTTCATTCTATGTATGTGAACTACCCCTTCTTAAACACCAGAAGAGGCTACACAGGGCCCAGCAACAATCTCGCTCTTTTTTGTTCTGTTTACTTGGAACCCATCTGTTTACTTGGAGCATCACTGAGACACCATGCACACTCATTCACACCTAGGGGCAATCTGTAGTTGCCAGTCAACTTACAGGCATGCTTTTGGGAGGAAACCAGAGAACCTTGATGAAACCAACAAAGACATGTGGAGAACATGCGTCACTCCACGCAGACAGTAACCCGAGCTCAGGATCAAACCAGGGAACCTGTGAGCTGACAATACTGTGCTGCCTACCTCTTTAAAAATGTACTTATATTTGTGCTTTTATAAAACAAATTCTGAAAATAATGTGCTCTGTTTATTGGCACAAGAAAAGTACTTGGATCACGTTGTCTGGCCTGCCAGGTAAAGTGATACTTTTGTATTTAAAGAAAATAACTCGAACCTATTATGACAAATTAACAGAAGTGCTCCCTCGACACCGTCTTGTTTGGCAAACATGAACACACTTGTTCCTTTATAGCTAATGAGCACACTGTATGCTTAGTATCCATGGAAATTAAAGCAAAATATCTACAACACTGGAGCATAAGGATGTCTCAGTAGGAGTGAGAATGTGAAATTTAAGAAGAGGCGTGTGTGTGGTTGTATAAGATAGATACAGATCAGAGACTCCTCATTAGAATTCAGTTCAAATTGCCAAATTTATTAACGTGTAATGTGCATATCACGTAACAGACTATTTTTCTATGATAACGTATTGAATTCTACTTGAGCAGACTGACAGAGTAGCTACTTTTATGCTTGATCAAAGGAACAGTAGTGTGCATGTAGGATTAGGTTTAACAAGCTCTATAAGAGCCTCAGTACACAGTGATGCCTGACTTGAGCAATTGGGTTATTATTGTGTGGCTCAAAAGCTTAACTACTCAAATTCTAGCTGGCAAAATGAGAAACACGCCATATAAGCCTCTTGCATGTTCCGCAAAAACTCATTATATGGCCACAGAGAAATGAAAGTCAATAGAGATTTCTGTAACAGCACTAAAGCCACCCGGGAATCTCTTGTTTTATGTGGCCTGTGCGGCACCCACGAGATCAGAAGGTTCTGGAGGAGGAAGACTCTTAATCAGTCCACGGTATTATTTGTTTAGAAGTCACATATAAAAATAAAGACAGTTTATCCCATTTAACTGTATTCTTTCATGCCATGAAACTGAGAGGCGCTTGGTAATGTATAACAGTATTTATCAAGGGAATCAAATCTCTTAATAGTAGTTGTCTGGAGGTTTCTGAGGTTTTGAAAAGCTTTGTGTACATTTCCACCCTGCTGAAAGTCTGACCACAGTGAGTGGCAGTTTTGATACTGCTTCCAAATCTTTGTGGGTGGCTGCGGAGTCATTAGAGTCACAAGCGCTTTTTATATTATATAATACTTGCTCTCCCTAATATACTTAAACCTTCCCAAAGGCTGTAATCTGGAGTACTGAACTGAAACTGAACTACATGAGATTAAACCCCAAGCAGTCTTGCTGGAACCGTGTGATGATGCCATTGGTCTTATTTTAGATACTGGGAGGTTTTGCTGCCAAACCTCCTATCCTGTGAAAGCTGAAATGAGATAATCTCCTCTTGCTGCGGGGTTAGACTGTGGTTTGTTCATTCCTGTGAAGCTTTTTGGGCTGGTGGAGGGTTAAGGTGATGACAATGATTGTAACCGACCCCTACGCCAATCCCTGGTTTCTGTTTCATTCAGGAACTTTCAGGCCATGGAGCCAGGGTGCAAGTCCTGCCCCTGCTGTAGTCCTGCCTAAGTGTGTCCTCAGGCTATCTCACAACCGAGTCCACACACACACTGGATTCAATCAATTATTAGATCAGATCTCTAGCCTACTGTTTTCGCTCCATAGAGCATGTTGTTTTGTGTTTGTTTGAGAATTGATGGTGGTGTCTGGTTGGTACAAGTTACCTACAACAACAAAAAAAAAGTAATAAAAAAAGAAAGAAAGGGGTAGTAGTAGACGAAACCACAAACACAATGCTCTGCAACTCTTTTCTTTCACCTTGGCTCTTGCAGTAACCGAACACCGGGTCTATTGGAGCAGTGTGTTTATCTAAACGTCTCAGAGGGACAATTCAGTGTGATTCTTTAGTGGGACTCTTTTCACTGTCCCACTATGAGAAAAAGTGCACTGCTCCCATGCTGTCCATTCTTCTTACCCCACTAATAGGTCTATGTTGCTACAGAAACATCTCATCCTGACAAAGCAAGCCCCTCATTCCCACCGCTGTCAAACAGACCCTGCTTCAAAAACTAGTTGGCTGTGAAGCTATCCAGATATTTCTGTCCAAAAAGGATACCATCAAACATAATAAATCTTGTTCGATACTGAACAACCTCTTTGATTCAGCACTTTGGACAGCTCAAAAGGATGTGTAGAACACTGACCAACATGTGTGGAACATCACATTCAATTAAAACAATGATTTGTACCCAAACATGAAAGAGCATCAAGTTCCACACTAAGGCCAGACAAAACAGGAGACAGAAACATAGACTATGTAAATATACTGTATAAAAATGCACACTCGCCACCCAGAGAGCGGATGAACTGGATGGTTGGCTTGTAGCTTAGAGAAGAGGATGGCTTTAGATAAACACAACCAGATTGCTGGAAAGATGATTTACATTTCACTGTTGCCCTAGTGTAGAGGAATAAGCCAGCACTGAAGCTCTGCATCAGAATCTGGGATGTTTATGGTGGTAACTTAATCTGTAGCTTCTGGCAGTGCAGATAGCATTGCTTCTATAGTCAACCACTGATATGTGACATTTAGCTCTGTGTGTGTGTGTGTGTGTGTGTGTGTGTGTGTGTGTGTGTGTGTGTGTGCAATGTGATGACAGCAGGTAGAGTGATGGCTGTGATTTAGGTGGGAAATCCACTTGCTGACAAAGAGGATGAGAAAGATCTAATAGAATCCAGATGTGGTACAAAGGTCAAGGGTTGACTTCCATTTCTCTTCCTCTGTCATGACAAGTTGAGTGTGTTGTCACTATTTCCAAAGTGCATCTCAATACTTTAAGCATTCTGTAAATCAGTAAAGGCAATCATTCACCATCAAAAAGTTCTTGATTAATGATTTAATTGTCCAGAACAGATAAAATGACACAAAATCAAAACCTACAGCCATGTAGTGGTGCTGTTGAGTGTCATTAAGTTTACATGGAAAAGAATAAATAATCCCAGCAACCCTGTGGTTTGAATCCAACAAAATTATACTGAAACACTGGACAAGTTTTCTTAGTGCAGGATTCTCCACTAAGTGTCTAAAAGCTCCCAAAGTTTATGCGCAGCTAAGTTAACCATGGTTGGACTATCTTAACCACAGTCAATTATGAGCCCATTATGAGGGATTGTAACATGGTCTTGGTGCATGTTTGAAAGCATTTTGACAAGCTATTTAAGAGTAAATGTAAGATTAATAAGGAGCAAAATCAAGAGTAATATCTCATGCATTTGTATCATTTAAAAAGAGCAAAAAATATTTATATAATATATAGTTGGAGTAAGTATAAGTGGATATGATGGAAATGTAAGATTGTATAGGGGTGATTAAATCATTACACCACACAATTCTAATAGTGGACATGAATTAGTCAACAAATTTCCATTTCCATGTCAAGCTGCTATACTTTATCAGGTAGGTACTCTCAATTTAAAACACAGAGATTTAAAAATTCAATCTCTGTAGTGTCTCTGTGTGGAAAGCAAAATTCATGAGTTACTAAATTTAAGTCTCCATTGCATTATGATTAGAAAATAAGACCGCAATATGCTTAGACCTTAAGAGAGATGTTGCCATGTAGTCTCCATTTAATCCATAAACCATTCATTAAGATGTAAAGTGGAACAAGCAGAAGCAATGAGAAGTCCCTCAAGGCCTACGATGGTAAACCCTAAATTGCAGGGTTTGGTTAGGTCTGGCCAGTGCTCCACACATGCTGTCTGTACTGATAATCATCACCACTCAATATCAAAACAAGGGTCTGAATGAGATGGCTTTTCTTTCACAATTAAGAATATTATTGCAAAAAACATCATTTTGCTTGCTATAAAAGGCTCAGTTGAGATAAAAATTGGGTCAATTGTACTGTCACCCATTTACCGCTACAGCAATAAAAATGCATCATGGCTCCTATTCTTGTTGCCGAGTATCTGAGGGAATGGAAATAATCTGCAATGCTGTTTATTTCCATTACGCAACACCGACTCATCTGGACCATGGAGACAGCTGTGAAAACCAATGAGGCTTCTGTGCCTTTTAATGACAACAGTCATAGCCTATAATATCCATTCATTTATACCCCATACACAGCCGGTGGGTCTTAAACCATGGGTCATAACCATGGAAGTGAAAATTGAATTTTAGGTCAAAAGTAGTACCTGACCATTCTTTTTATGTTAACAGCAAAATTGCTGAATTCACACTCTGTGAATTGAAGCCTAAAGGTCAAACTGCAGCACAGATGTGCTGGAAGGTAGTATTTCTTCCAGGATCCTTCTTTAGTATTGAAAAAAAAATGTTTGGGTTAGCACCAACATAAGTAGGGGTTTCCCAAAGTGCCACAGACAAATTGAACAAAAACAAGGCTGTCATATTTGGTTTGGCAGTTTGGGGTTGTGACACCGGTAACTCTCCCTTTGTTTATAGTTAAAGCAGCTGTTCCACTCAGTGTAACGTAAGACATAGCTGAATTTGCAGGACAAACTTCCAATATCTCTTACAGTTGGCTGCATTATGATAATTGGCGGCAAGTGAATTTCAAAATGACTTTCATATGAGAAGTCTATATTCGGAAAGCCCCATCCAAGAACTTCAAACAAATGTGGGCGAACGGGAGACAGGACAACGTCGCACTTGCATATCTTTTTCCCAGGTCCTGAATGATTTGTTTAAGTCACCTGGATAACATCCTAGCTGAAATGCATTCAGTAAACCCGAGAATACATTAAGCAAACCAAAAGTGCAGTAACTGGCAGCTTTGGTTGGAGTTCACACAAAAAGGCTGTTGAGATGGAGGTAACCTAAAACAGACCAAGGGTGTTGAAGTTAAGCTTTAATTTGACCAAAAGCCATCTTGGATTTCACTTCAGGATCTCTGAGGGACAGTGATGTTCTTATCTTCTGCTAATTGTGGTCTTTACCTAAAAGTCCCCCAAGGGGAACTTCCCTACAAGTCGAAACTACAAGCCAAGTTTAGTTGTAAGGTTGCTGGGGGGAAGATGATTAGATATCACAAACGTGTCTGCCAGCCTCTAATGAATGCCTTATTCTAAGGCACTAGGAGATGCTGGGGGATTAAGAAGAGAACTTTTTATTTTTTTTTTTGACAAATCAGGAATCAGAAGTTGCAAATTCAACCCTTACTCTTGAACAAGTTGATAAAATTCTCAGCCATTTAAATGTATCCATTGGGAGGGGGTACTTTGAGGAAATGCTGCTGTGGATAGTCTTCAAACAAGTACTACATTTGAGCTCAGACACAGTAGGGCATTATTAAACAAAAGAGTTCCCATGGCTCTGAAGTCCTCATTGGGATCAGGGTCTTTGCCACTTCAAATATCATTAATGGTAGATTTCTGCCCTCCTGTGGTCATCTTAGCTATTCCTCTACCATACTTCAAGAGCTCAGGTAGCATAGAAAATCACTTTTGACTATCCTAATTTATTTGGAAATATGTAGACAACTACAAGGAAAAGACCCATGGCCTGGTGAAGGGTGGCTTGATTAACTGGCGTGTGTTAGCATGTTTGTGGTGCTTCGTCACATGCCCCCAGACAGAACAAGCTGAGCTGTAAGCTCTGTTAGTTCTCATTTACTGCTGTGTAACACTGAGCTGAGCTACATACATGTAGTTCATAAACAGGGCCTACTGCAGTGAAGAGAGTTAATGATCTTGTGTTTCATGCCACCCCAAATTCCAGGCCAATTTAAAAGCTGTTACTCATGTGGCTTGGAGGGAGGGCAAGCCTCTGTTTCTGCTCTGCTCTGTTTTCATGTCTGTGTATACAAAATTTCATGTGGAAAGGGATTTAAAATGCATGGGTCACAATGGCATGGTGGCCGAACTCTTGAGGCTTATTTTACTGCCAAATCCACATCATAGGAACACGAGTTCTGAGGTCTGCAAACATGCAAACATCAGTGCAGTCTCAGTTTGCAAGCAGTGTCTGCAGAGGTCTCTTTCCCAGACTTGTCTTTCTTATACATTGTTTTTGGTTTATGATTATTGGCTGAAAATGTAATGAAATTTAAAAAAAAAATCAATATACATAAACAGAAGAAATTAAACTAGAATGCAAAAAGAAACCAATTCCAATCTAGAAGAAGGATATCTGGTGCTCAATAGGCTGATTATTCCCAACACCATTTTGTACAGTGGGCTTATCCCTTTCTTTTAGCCAAATGCTGCTGTTCCATTTGTACCCCCACCACCCTCTACAATAATAATAATAATAAAAAGCATAAACCATGTTACCAATCAGAGCTCCAAAGATTATTAGCCAACTCCTGGTTATTATATCTGTGGGCCAATATGAGAAACACGTTTTTGCTGGAAGGTCTTCCAAATAGTTTGCAAATATGGTGGCTGAAATGGTTAAAAACTTGGTCTCAATTCATTTGTTTCTAACTTGTATTTAAGCAAATTCCACCAAACTTAAATGAACTTTAAAATTAATTTAAATGTAAAACAAACTGGGATAATACTTCAGCTTGTCCTTAATTTCCTGCAGTTCTACTATACATTATGAATAATTATTCATATTCCTATGTCTTTAATATTAACATTATTTCTATAATAAATGATAAATCTTGAGGCATTTATCCAGTATCCTTTTTGAGATCAAGATTCTAATCAAAGACTTTTTTCAATGCCTCAAGAAAAATGTAATTGGTTTTCCTATGACAGCAAAGTGTGACAAAACACATACATAATACAACTGTCAAGTAATGCGAGTGGAGGCAAATGCAATTGCAGTAAAAGCTTTTATTAAAGGGCAGGCAGATAAATCCAAAAACATAAGGAAGAGGCAGAGTCAAAAACAGGCATGGGTCAGGCGATGTACAAACAAGGCAAACTAGACAAAACAAACATGAGAATCGAGAAACAGGGAAGAAGTGAAAAACCGGAAAGGACACACAGAACAAAGCGGCTAGGTAAAGTCAGGTGTCAAAGCACTGAACAATACTCCAAGAACAAAGACACACAGTGGGTAAAAGCATACAAACTAATCAAGGGCAAACTGGGAACAGGTGAAACTGATCATGACACGTGAAAGGAAACATCCAATAACAATACAGGGGCAGAGACAGGACAGAAACTGAAATGCCCTTGGGGCAAATCCCGAAAAGCTCTCCCTTAGCGGTCCCGTCCCTAGATAAAATATCCACCAAAGACACAGGGTCCCGAGGCAGGCATTGTCTCTCCTGTTGGACTCTCCCAGAGGATCCAGGAAGCAGACATGTGGCTTACTAGCGGGAAGCAGGCAGTGGAACAGTGACAGGCTGGCCAGGGTCAGGTGCTGGGGCTAGGACAGCTTCGCCAGTGTCAGGTGGCAGAAAGACTTGGGAGGTCGTGCTGTTGGCCTCTGGTGTGAGCAAGTATTGGAAGGCAGCATCGTTGAACTCAGGCAGGAACAGAACTTGAGAGGCCGCCTCGTCAGTCTCAGACTTGAGCAGGTCATGGGAGGCCACCTCGTCAGCCTCATGCAGGAACAAGGTTTGGGTGGCTGCATTGTCAGCCTCAGGCATTAGCAGGACTTGGGAGGCCATGCGGTCAGCCTCTGGCTGGACCTTGGCTGGAGAGACCACTTTGTTGGTCTGAGGCTGGAGCTCTGGGAGTGAGGCCGCCACACTGGTCTCAGGCTGGAGATCTAGAGGTGAGGCCACCACACTGGTCTCTGGCTGCAGCTCTGCAGGGGAGACCACCTCACTAGTCTCAGACTGGAGCTCTAGAGGTGAGGCTGCTATGTTGGCCTCTGGCTGGAGCTCTTCAGGTGAAGCCACCACATTGACTTCTTCATAGTAGCTGGTGTAGCATAATAGAGGGTTCGTCCGACAGGCTGGCCCTCCCCCCAAAATTTTCAAGATTGATGCAGAAATCCCCCTTCCCATAAATGATTAAACAAATGAACTCAGCCACGCTTCCTAGGCCCATGGTTCCCATGGTGACCAAAAGCTCCAACCACCGACAGGCCCCACCGGTGAACCGAGACAGCAAGAATATGAGCCACTGTTTCTCTTCAGGCTTGGGGTTCAGCAAGCTGGCAAAAATATAAGTGGCTCTGGAGCAGGAATCCTTTAAAAAGGTCTTCATCCATGTTGTAGGTGCAGTATTATGTCATGTAATGTGAGTGGAGACAGATGCAACTGCAGTATAAGTATACAAACTAATCAAGGGCAAATTGGGAACAGGTGAGATTGATCATGAAATGTGAGGGGAAACATCTAATAACAATACACAAAACAAAAATACACATGGCAACATAAACAAAGACATAACCTGGAAGCATGTGCTGTTGTGCTGCTGGTTGCTTGGCACATGGCACAAGGGGGAAATACCTGATAACAACTACCTCTTCTTTTTCACTGTTGGCCAAAAAGGCAACACAGAGCCAGAGATGGTACCGAGCCGATATCCAATTTCAGTGTCGAGCCAATACCAGCAAAAAAAAAAAAAAAAAAAGTGGATTGGATATATGAGAAAAAATATTGGATATCAAATCTTGCAACAAAATACAAAGACTGGAATTTTATTTGGAAAAGAATTTTATTTTTGGAACTGGAAAGTTTATGTATAAAGACACTGGACTTTTTTTTGTTAGGATTGATTTTATCATATTTAGACTATTATATTTACAACTGAAGTGATTTTTGTGTGAAAGAATTTGACTGTGAAGTGCTTCAGCAAAAAAAAAAAGTAGTAAAGCATTTTAAAGTAGTTTCAAAGAAAACAATATTGGATGGGTATTGGTATCAGCTGAAACACAACACTTCACTATCGGACAAGTGATATTGTGCCATTTCAACACTTGGGGTGGTAACAGAAACTCTGCTGTGTATGTACATATTACAGAAACTGTTATGTCTGGAGAGGATGGAGAGACTTTTGAACGTTTTAAATTCAAACCAAAAAAGTTCAGACCAAAGCAGTGTTAGCTAGGCAGCTCAAAATGTAAAATGTAATAAAATGTAACAATTACAATATAGTATTGATTGTGATTAAACATATCAAATATAGAATTTTATAATGTTCTTTGATAATTTGGATGTCAACAGGCAGAGGAAAAAATTAGCATCATATGTGACGAAATAAAACAGGCTTCTTGCTATGCAAAAAATTTAGCGCATGTCACTCTTTTCTGCTTGTCTTGTATAACAAAACAGCCAATTGTATAAATTTTGCATGATTATCAGGGAGGTCTAATCAGTGGCCAATCATCCATTTAATGTCATTTAAGACATCCATTTGATGAAATCATTGGGGTTTTGTTTTCTGTTTCTGGCCAAACACTGCTGAAACCTCCCAGATAATCATGCAAAATTTATATATGAAAATGTATATATATATATATGTCTTACATGACATTAATTGAAGTCCTGCTACAGGAATCCTGAGTTTGTGTTTATTCTGTTCAGTATGTGTGTGTAAGTTGAGGGTTACCTGTGGGGCAGGTGTGAGGGTTTGGCTGGTGTTGACTGCAGGCTGTGCTCTGATGGCCTGTTTCTCCAGACTGGCAGTGACTGCACTGTATGCAGGAGGACCTGCAGGTGAGCTTCTTTGCAGTAAACACAGGATAGCCTTGATGTCTGCTGTCATCTGAGACTCCAGCCTGGAAAAACACACAGGACTATAAACCATGCTTTCTTTATAGTGATTTGGTACTCAATTTTTGGGGTGTACTTATTGGCAGGTTGGCCAGCTACTCAGATCTGGCACATGTTATAAGGGCTCTACAATTGGGGTCATATTTCTTCTTCTTCTTTTGGCTTTTCCCTTCAGGGGTCACCACAGCGAATCATCACTCTCCATCTATCCCTATCTTCTGCATCTATCTTCTTCTCAACACCCACACCCACTAGCTTCATATCCTCATTTATTACCTCCATATACCTCCTCTTTGGCCTTCCTCTTCGCC
>CM074947.1:5730032-5745495 GCA_037577455.1 Pangasius macronema
CCCACACTCTCCATTACTCTGGACTGTTGACCCCAAGTACTTAAACTCCTGTACCTTCTTCACCTCTTCACCCTGTAGCCTTACTGTTCCACTTCCCTCCCTTTCATTCACAAGTTGGGGTCATATTTATATTACACCCATTTTCTCCACTTGTTGATGATGGCCTTCACAGTGTGCCATGGTACACCTAATATTTTGGAAATTCTTTTGTACCCATCTTCCTGATCCATACCTTTTGACTGTGAGATCCTTCCATGCTTTGTAAGCCTTTTGTGAACTATGGCTTCAGCAGTCAGATGACACCAAGTAGATATCAAGAAAATCCTACAGAAACAGCTGATCTTTATTTGGGGTTAATCTGAATCACTTCATTGATGACAGGTTTAGGATAATTACTTTTGTACATGGGGTTGAATGTGACCATTTGGTTCTGAGCAAAGTTACCTGCCCCATTATAAAAGGATGTGCAACCAGGTTATTAAGTTTTCTAATATTCCTCCTAAAGTGTTCCTATTTGTTTATCACTTAAATTTTGTTGGTTGCTATTTTACATTAAAGAGGGAAACATCACTTTTCTTACATCACAAAAACCTGCAATCTTAGCAGTGGTGTTAAATTCAATGTTGCAGTTTAATTTTTAAGAGGTACAAGGGCTAAGTGGCACCTCAATCATTAGAATGCTCCAAATTTTCCCATTTCCCAGTTTTCGAATAATTCACACTATTTTGTTCCAGTACTCAACTTGCCCAACAGCAATAATATTCAGGACCACAGCATTTACATTTACAGCATTTGCAGAGTCTTTGAGGCTGACTGAAATTACATATAATTAATTATTAATAGTAAGTATTAGTCAGAAAATGGATATGGAATTTTAGCGATATTACTTGTAAGTTTCATCTGTCAAACTCACTGGGATGAAGAAAACAAAGTCTCAGAGACCCCCAGATGGCAACAATGTCTATTGTCAATTTTCTGTACGCAAGACTCAGTTATGCTCCGATGGGATTCATTTACATTGTGAATCTTTTTGAAATTCAATCATCCTTAAAAGCCCTGTTGTTTTTTCTGCTAATTAATTCAATGGCAATGGAAAACAAGAATTCAAAACAAAAGATCCAAAATGAGATGGAAAATACTGTTCTTCATGGTCACATTATCCCATTATGTTAAAGAACTGAAAATGTGTTGTGGGTTTGAGATCAGAGACATATAAATCAGTGATCACTCTCAGTAGTGCTTTTTTGATGTCTAGAAACATCTCATTTAAAACAACAGTAATAATAATAATAATAATAATAATAATAATAGAACTCTTCATGACTCAGCACCAAACTATTAAAATTGTTCAATTAAAGTGGATTTTTTCATGATTGTGTATACCTCTGAATGGAATCAAGTTTACATTATAATATTCTTTTTTTTTATTATTTGGTGGGACAAAAGCTACTGTCAAAAATGTGCTAATTATTTGTTTGTATACATGCTCTGCAAGCCTAACCACATTTAAATATAGTGTAAATTATGCATGCTTCACATAAAAATGTTGTTCTTGTAACCAAAATTGAAAAAAAAAAATCAAACAAACCTTACCTCAAGAGCCAGGCACAGCCAGCATAGCATTTGCCCAGAGTAATCAACACAAAGAAAACATTTAGTTTTAGACTATAGGTACCTGGTTTATACTTGGGAAATGCACCCATCTCAGTAACCGTATACATGTATACATTCCTCGAGCAATCCAGGCCACACTAGCAAAACAAAACCCCATTTTGAGTGGTGCTATATTGACATTGCAATCAGAGGATAATTGTGACATCTAAACACTTTAGTGTTTGCCAACACTGATCTGCTCTTGGAGACTATATATTATCCCAACTCAACCACTGCGACTACATTTTGGGACTTGATTTACGAATAAATGGCTAGTAAGTTATTGTGAAATTAGTGGTGCTTATGTGTTAGAATATTTTTGTTAATACCAATACTTTGGGCTACACCAAATATTAAAGAACAAGAATCTTGGGTTACAGTGATCATAGGTTCACCAAACTGGGTAGCTAAAGATTGAAGATTTTTCCAATCTTCAACTAATCAGTGATCACTGTAGGCTCAGATTCCTGTCCTTGGTTGACAGTAGTGATCTTCTGCTGTTGTAATCACTGAGTAAGTGTGGCTGTGAGAACTGAGCATGAACTTGGCAATCACGCTACTCAATTACCACTCACAGTTCATCAGCTTTATATATCCAGACATTCAGGCTGCCAGGAGGGTAACAAAATTCTCCGCATAATATAAAAACTGATCAAGGCATACAGATATCAATGGATTTAGGAATTGTGTTGCTTTACAGGAACAGTGCTTGAAGATGAATGAAACAAAATGAATTAGTTATCCTTCAAGGTAACTTTCTCTTGATAAGTCGCAGCATTTGCAGTCAGCTTTTTCCTCCTGGTAGTTGATAGCATATTACACTCGTGAAATTCAGAAGAAGCATGTCAGAGCTGACAGGCCATAATTTATATCAAAGCGAGAGTTCGGTCATGTTCAGCTCTGCAGGAAATAGCTACAGATAGTCAATCATGGCCTTAATTACTCTTGATGCATTTTGGCTTGTAAGGAATTATAAATCCTTTGGTCTTAAGGAACTGGGTTGAATGTTAGTCAGGAGTCGGTCCAGAAAGAAATGATACATCCTGAGAGAAACACTAGCATGCCTCTCTCAAAAGGTCAATAAAACAAACCTAAACACACTGCTAGGCGGAGAAAAGTGCAGATACTTGCTGTGAGAAGAGAAATGTCTAGAAATATGTGCACCATTTAAGAGTAAGTGGCTTTGAGACCTAAAAATAAGCATTAAAAAGAGGCAAATCTATTAGAAAGACATGATGCCATTGAGAAAATAGTTATAGGACATACTGAAACTCAAACACACTGATGTCCAAATTCTTTATTGTCATTTTAGAAAGCCTTACAGACAATACAGACTCAGTTATCATTAACTTCTGATTCCTGAGCTTCCAAAGGTTCTGAGGCTTTATCTGATGCCAGTGTTGCTCATGGTTTGAGCTTTGCAAACTCCTTTCCCAGCGACCTCGAAGGCGGCCCCCTTGTAGTTGGCCACACTCTGGTTATCAGTGCGCAAATCAGGCTGCACTTGCTCCCACACTTTCTTCTTGGGGTTCAGCTCCTTATCAGGCTCACCTGGATCAGACAGCAGAGGGACAAACAAGTGAGCTCTCGTTGGTGGAATATGAGGTACACTGGGGTCAAGGCCAGGGGGGTTGATTCAAAATCCTGACTGCTTTCAAATTATGTAAAACATGCAAGAGAAGGCATTTTTAGCTTGTTATGTGCATTCGGTGGCAATATGGATGTCCAAGAGCTGAGTCTAAACACAAACTTCTAAAATGTGCAAGGGAGTGCATTTCTTCGTTTGTTACCCACTTCAGTGCTGACACTCCACTCTAAGAGCTGTAAAACCGAGTGGCAATTAGAGGTATGCTATTTTGATAGGTAACTTGAAAACACTTTCTCATTCCTTACATGCCACAAATGAGCTGTAAAGCGGCACATGCATGTGAAGTAAAATACCAATTCCACCAACAATGCTACACAACCAGTTCAGCCTGGAGCCAATGTCAAGAAGAGATGCTGAGAAATGGGGTGATAGGATCTTTTTTTTTTTTTTTTTTGCATGGGAGCAGATCAAACTAACTGCTATCAAATGACCTGGAGAAGATTCTTTTTGGAATGTTCTTGCATGAAAACTGGTGTGGAAACCACACAGCTGGCAAGCAACTCTTCCCAAGTTCAGCACATTCTTTTAACAGTCAGAATCCCTGGTTCGCACCGATACGCCCTGGCTCGTCACTTCCTAAGCCTCTGACATGACACCTCTTAAAATGAGAGAGAGCCAAGAAGATACAAAGAGGGGAAAAAAACAATTTGAAAAAATGGTGTAAATTACTTTTCACAGTAAACATCCTGATAATGGAACGATTCGTTGACTTGCTTTAGGACGATGTAGTCCGTCAGAAAATAGCCAACAGAAAGAGCTGCCTTGCTTAGGGATGGCCCCAACATGGCTTCAGTCAGGATAATAAATTCCTGATTTACATTCTGGCTGGAGACACATTGTAAAAAAAAAAGCAGCTGGAGGCAAAATAAGGAGGAAGACAGCAGGAAGATAAAAGTTCTGAAGAGCTGATGAGAGCATGGAACAGAGGTCAAAGTCCTGCTCTGGGTCCAAACCAAACCAACTCTCCGGGAACCTCCCGGGTAAGTCATTACACATTCGGTCACATGTCCCACTGCTCCATCTTTTACAGCACAAAAGGGAACTCTTGACTACAGTGTTGTGATGTTCAAGTATACTGAACTTGTTTAGTTATTACATGTTTTTTATTTTAAAAATCGTGTTAGAAGATTGGCATGGCTATGTTGAACAAGGTGAAGTACCTTTTCAGAGCCAAGACGATTTCAAAAGGGACTCCCTGCCCAGACTCTGCAGGTTTTGCAATAAACCTTCTTTAATTTATTGAAGAATGGAGGGACTATATGCTCCCATTTCCGCAGGCTGTGGCTGGATAACAACAGATCACCATCCTATTTCTCCGATTGGGTCACCTCCTAATTAGCATCCACAGACCATTTAGCTCATCAATAAATCAACTAGCCTCAGAAGAATCAGACTTTGACTCAACCATGAATGCCATCTGTGTTGTTCTTGGACTGTTTAAACTCACATGCTTGGAACGTAAGCTTCCTGTTTTGCTTGCATGGGCAATTGATTCATTTCTTTGCAATGTATTTTCTAGGTAAGAGGATAGTGGGACTCTTATTTAACCAAACAATTAGCGTGCAGTGATGGAGTTTGTGTAGGTGATGAAAACTAGACTTAATAGAGTGTGAAGTAGGGGTTCAGAGACATTTCCCAGACTTGAATGTCTTGATGCCAACTGAAGTAAAGTGAGCTTATATAAGCCTGAATTTCATTACATCACCCAAAAGGCCTGAACAAACAGAGAAGGCAGACAAGTGTAGAACTGTCATTGTGTGATCATTTTGCACCTGGAAATCCCTGGAAAGTGATTCGTTCACCAGGCTCGGCCCCGCTGGGTGGGTCCAGGATCTCCACCTTCTCCGGAGTGCTGGCACACATGAGCATGGCCTGAGAAACAATTCCTCTCATCTTGGCTGGCCTGAGGTTACACAGGAAAACTGCCATGCGGTTCTGCATCTGTTGGTACAATGTGAACAGAGTTATAATAGATGAGAAATTGTTATATAAATATACTGTTATATATTTGAAAAAATGAGTTCCTCGATGGTTCATTTGTTGAGTGTTCTTAGCTTCCAAAATGGCCAAGTCTTTCTGTTGTAGGGTTCTACACAAGAACCTTTGAAAGAAAAATCTAACTCGAACAACTCACATCTTCAGTGATCTTCAGTTACGCAAAAGATTCATTCGATGACTTCTAAGTTTAAACTTCTTTCAATAACATTTTCACTTTGGGTAAGGGATTCCTACACTACCCACAATCTGCTGATAGTGGAGTCAGCAGGATTTAGCCCTCGTTTCATCTCTTTCCATAGTCTTTCCAGCTCTCAGGAGGATTATAGACATGCGAAACGAGTTTGCGGTAGCACGAATAGTTGAAATCTTGCGATGGATCGGCTTGGCACTGCGTGTGTAGTTTACATGCACCGTATTCTGAAACTTCAGAATTCTGAAACTTCAGCATCCGCACCAATGTATCCACCATTTCTACACTGGATTACTCATTAACATGACATTGAACGTCGCTGAAAAATGGTGAGTGAGAAAAGCAGCCTTTGCTCTTTTTTTGTTTTTATGAGGCAACAGAGAAACTGAATCGTTATCGCTTATGAGGTTGTTGAAATTATTTCTCCTATTAAATGACATCAGAGCAACAGACAACTGCTAACTTGACATGGGAATAACAGAAATACAGCACCAACCAACAAATTACTACCATAATCGCTAACACAAATATTTCCATCCATCCATCCATCCATTTTCTGTACCGCTTTTCATATACAGGGTCACGGGTAGCTTGGAGTCTAGCCCCAAATGAATAAAAATAAATTAAAAATTACTACATGTTGTTTAACAAAATGTAAATCATTGGCTATGGTATGAACAGAGGTTGGGAAATCAACACGCCACACCATTTTTGATTATTTCCAGCATGCCTCTCACAGTTTATCCAAAACACAGATGAATTCTCAAATCTCTAGCGTCAGTGCTTTGTAGCAGTTCGAGGTAAAGCTGTAACTTTAGAACAGCTCACATGGAAGAGTTTTGATGATGGAGGACTTTGTGCTTTGCAGTTTTGGGGTAACACGACAAGCTGTGCATTCCTGTCCTATTATCTTCAAAATGGGGGGAGGTGGGGAAGTTGGGGAGGGATCGAATGTTTAAAGCTGCTATAATGTAAAGGATAACAGGAACTAACTGGTTTCATGGACATGTAGTAGACCAAAGCCAGGTCATTGTCAAATAATCGTAAAACTATATATTTAAAACTAAATCACAGCTGTAATATTCAACTGTGGCATCGTAATTAAAACGTGATAGAAGTTGACTGAATTACTCACAGGTCAGGCCATGTGAGCTGAAAGTGAGTGTCACTGTTAGCTAGCTCATTTATTCTTTGTGGCTAAAACCATCTACATCGTTACAACTCCTTAAGGACAGGAAAAAGTTCTAAAGCAGGAAGTGTCTTTGTAAGCACAGCATGGAGGATTTAAAATTTGGATTTAGGTGCACGGATAGTAACAATGCCAAACCCCTCACACTGGAGCAACTGTCTAATGAAGGCATAAAGGGGAAAAAAGGGGAAAAACACGAAATCCTGGCCGCAAAGCTTAAAACATCAATCGCGAAACATAATTAAAACAAGGAAAAAAAAATAAAGTTTTCAGCAAGCAAAAGTTTCACATAAAGTTAGCCTGCTTTAAATCAGATCAGGTATGTAAGTAATGAAAATGATGAAGTGAAGACTGGGAAGTGTTGGAATACAGAAAAGAAAAACGTATAGTGTAATGCCCGTTTACTGATGATGTAAAATTATAAGCAACAACCGAACTGTTTTTATGAAATATTACATACTGATATATTACAATACTAAACCTGCTAGCAGGAAGTGATGGCTCGAGGGAAGTGGTAGCTCAGTGGTTAAGATGTTGGACTCCTGATCTTAAGGTTGAGAGTTCAAATCCCAGCACCGCTAAGCTAACACTGCTGGGCCCTTGAGCAAGGCCCTTAACCCTCAACTGCTCAGTTGTATTAATGAGATAACTGTAAGTCGCTCTGGATAAGGGCGTCCACCAAATGCCGTAAATGTAAATGATAGCATGAATTTAAAAAAAAAAATTCAAACATTTAAATTAAATTGCACAGATTATTATGGTTATGCTCATACAATAACCCCTACTGTTTTTTTTTTTTTTTTGCTATAAACATAAATGTAGAATAAAGGTACCTCAGACAAATCTATCTTTTGTCCAATCATTGCTGTCTAAGCACCATGTGAGAGAACGTCTGAGTAAAGCTCTCGACAGACTGGACCGCTGTTCTCAGACGTACGCATGTTACTGAAACAGTGGTTTAGTAATACACAGAGGAGAGCTCAGAGGGATGAAGGAGACAGACTTTCATGGGTGTAATTAAGCTTAGCGACTGAGCGCCACGGGTCCCCTAAACAAATCGTAAACTAGAGGCTCCTGAATATGAAACACAGAGAACTTGACTGAATGTGACGTGCGCCGAGTCAGGAGCACGTTGAACCGTGACGGCCGCGTTGCCACAGACGATTTATTGCGATTTACTATGCTTAATAAAACTGAAAGACCTTTCACTCAGTCTAGTCTGACGTTTAGGGATTAAAACTCCGGTGCCAAAACATAGCCTTCATTTTTCTTTTAAAAAAACAAAAAAAACATGACCAGTCCCGCTGCGATGATATACTGCAGCACTGTGTCTAAAGTACTGAATGAGGTTTTATTTGTGTATTTCTTTTGTTAGTACTCAGTGACATAATACTTCCTTTTTTTAAAGCCTTGCTTAAAGTTGCTGGAACTTTCGCAGCTTTTCTTCAGAGAGCGATTTGGGGGAGTACGAGACGACTACACAGAGCTGTGAGGAGACTGTCGCTGTTCAGAGCGCGGCTTCTCCCGCGTCTGAGTGCCTGAACCTGAAGGAGGCTAGCGTGATTCCTCACTGTCGTCAGAGTGATTCACAATCTGCTGTGGACACGCTACAAGATCAGATCGTTACTTCCTCTCCTCCATGAGGGAAATAACGTAAATCATTACTAGTGATCATTTAAAAAAAAAAAAAAAAAAAACAGTAAAGCTCAGTGTATTACAATTACAGCCATAAAAAAAAAAGACTGTTCAAATAATGATTTTCATTTAAAGATCATTTAAGATGCCATGTTCTAATTTTAGTCAGCAAATGCAAGCGTATCTGAAGACACATTTCTTGAACTTTTAGGCGAAATGACTTGCGGCGTTTCATACACACACAGAGAAAGGGGAAAAGAGAGAGAGAGAGAGAGAGAGAGAGAGAGAGAGAGAGACAGAAAGTTAGAGAATGAGACATGGAGGAGTTGTGTGAGGAAAGAGTGCGTGTGAGACAGTGAAAGAGAGGGAGACAACACAGAATGAGAGAGAGAGAGAGAGAGAGAGAGAGAGAGAGAGAGAGAGAGTTCATATGTGAGTGAGAAAGACAGACAGACAGACACAGACAGACAGAGACACATAGACTGAGATACAGAAAATGAGACAGGAAGAGACACACAGAGAGAGAGAGAGAGAGAGAGAGAGAGAGAGAGAGAGAAAGAGAGAGAGAGAGACAACAGTCTGTGCTAAAGAGACCATTAGCACACTGCCACTGAACTGCCGATACTAAAATTTCAGAAATATTGTGTATAAAACTTTTCAAACCCAACATCGGGGAACAGTGTCAGTGTTTGTGCAGCTTTATCTCGCAGCTGTGATGATGTTAATCAGTACAGCAGTGCTGGTTTGGTGTTTGGGCCGTGTGGAGGCGGGTTACCTGCTCTAGCGGGACGTGTTTGACGAGGCCGCTGACCACAGTGCGCGGCGCCGCTTCGCCCACATCCACCTCCTCCACGTACAGCGAATCAGCGTCCGGGTGCTTCTTCGCCGTGACGATCCGCCCGACACGCAGGTCCAAACGAGACACGTCCACCTTCGCGTCCTCCTGAGGGGGAGGGGTTTTCTTCTCCTGCTTCTCTCCTGAACAGTCACGCACACAAGAATGAAAGAATGAAAGCTAATGTGGCTCAATGAGCACGACTTGCTGCAGCACTAATGCTAATTCTAATAATTTGCATCATTAATATAATTAGCAGCCTTATTATTATTATAATACAGTGCCTTTCTCAAAAAAACATCACATCAGCACTGACATGAGCTGATCAGAGTAGAGCTGCTGTCAGGGGCACTTGTCATTTACTTATGAACGCAGGATGACTTAGGGACTTGGGGAAGTATGTGGCAGCGCTGGTGAAGCTGGCACAACCACATGCCCATTCTTTTTTTTTTTTTTTTTTAACGCAGAGAGATCGTATTTCCTGAGGTGTTTTAACATAATGTGGAGAGCCTTATTTTTAGCCACGCTGTATTGTTCCCCGGAGAAACATACCTCAGTGCACACGTGGAAACTATGCAGCCTGTCGTGTGGTAGCGAGCACAAACACTCCCACACACCGTATTGCTTTTCATTCCAATCACACACACACACACACACACACGCACACTTCTAAAATAAGTACATTCATTATTCACGGCAGAAAACTGGAAAAAAAGCAGTTTTCACATCTTCAAACCGCTTCTTAGGAGTCTTAAACTGTTACCTCTTGTATTAAATAAGGAAAGAGGAAAAGAAAGAAAGAAAGAAAGAAAGAAAGAAAGAAAGAAAAACACTTTATGGTGTGCTGCTACAGGAAAATATCAATGAGGCCAAATGCATCACAGGGCTACTACTACCCCTGAAAGCTGATTATTTACCTGTACCCCCGAGTGTTATTCCTTTTATCCCACAACAATTTCCAACAATTACAAGTCACAATTTATTAAAGAACGACACATCACACTTTTAACCGTTCATAATTACGCTGAACGCTGTGAAAGGTCCATGAAACTACTTTGTTCCTATTATCACTTAGGTTACAGCAGCTGTAAGCAGGCGTTCCCTCACCTGTCTCTCTCTTCCCCCCTCTACTGAAGTTAAAAACAAAAACCACGCTGCTTACATTATCGAGAAAAGTGCTACAAACTCTTCTGTCCTGAAGACTTCCCCGTCTTACAAAGCATCAGTGTTACAAAGCACTGACACTGGTGACTCCTTCCTTAACGCAGCTAAAATTCCTGCGAATGAGTTGTTACTATAGAAACGATTATTAGAAAGATGGCATGACTATATTACTATATTACTGTCCTGGAAAACGAATCAACACCTTCTGACCAATCAGAATCAAGAATTAAACAGCGCGATGGTACAAGATATATTTATGTTGGACTGAATGTTTGATTTGTCTACATTCCAGCACACGAATGTGGGTTTCCAGATATTAAATAATAAGGTCACTGAAAGGCAGCACAGCTGGTTTGCAGGCGCTCCGTTAGCAAACAGAAATCTTGCTATATATATATATATATATATATACTCTATCATTTAAAAACATCACTGCCTACAATTCCTTACTTCTTATGGAATAGAGTGGGAGAGATAAATCAGCTTGTACATGGCATGTGACGCACACCTACCACGTCTGCTTATGGGAAATTATGAGTTTCACATATTCACTAACACTTCATATCCAGCGTTCAACATCTGGACCAAAGGACTGCCAGATTCAAATACATGATGACAAATCTCATTTTCCCTCTCAAACTTGATTCTCCATAACGAAAACTCCAAACGATTGTTGACGATCTTCCTCCGAGATGGGCTGCTTCAAAAGATGGAGTTGCACGATTGATGCTGGTGGTCATTTCCGTACTCTTGGTTATTACAGACTGGTTAGAGCAGATTTACGAGAAAATTAACACCATCCTGTGTGCGCTGTGAAAATCAGATCCTGGTTTGTCCGCAAGCTGAAGTGTTGACAGGATGCAGACCAATCGGTAAAATTTGTTCCCGGTCGCCAGTTCTGTCGACAGCAATGACTTACACCACTTCCTCTGGTAGAGACTCGACCTAACCTACTAATCAAATTATATCGAGGCTCTCTGATAATCATCAGCTACATAGCAAGGCCCACCTTTCACATTCTTTATAAAAAGAAGTTGGGGATGCAGATGAACACTTTAGCTTAGTTAAAAGGAGTGAAATGTAAGAACTAATAAGCTGTGTGACTGAAAAGATGCAAGGATTAGAGTACTGAGTTCTCTCTGCTTGCAATTTCGCATTAAAATTTTTTTTTAAAAATCACAATAAAGATTTCAATCAAGAGAACTGAGAGAGCAGGAAAACGATCATTTCAGATATATGACCTTGCTGTGACCTGGACTTACTTTTGGATCAATTCCAAAATGTAATCAGTTCACTGTATGTGCCGGTTACAGTGATCATGCATTATAAATCCTACAAACATTCAATCGGTCATGCTTGAGACATGGTGCTAACGAGGCTCTTGGATGGAGGCATGGACAGAAAACGTATTTAAATCGATTTCTGATCACAACCACCATTAACGTTATTTGTAAAATGTTAGATCCGTCACTTCATTTTAGTACTAATTAGTCTTTTTAGGTTTTCGACCATCTTCATCCCAAGTTTTTGGTGACCTCCCTGAGCAATCTGAGATTAACTAATGTCATCAAAGTCGAACGTAGACACTGACAGATTTTATTTCATTTCAAAGTAATGAACTCAAAACATTCGCCGTCTACCATGACAGAAAGCAAGGATGCCCTGAGAGCCCAGAGAGCATGCGTGATGGGAGGAAGGGGGCGGGGCTTCCAGACAGCGGCGTGATCAGAGAGTTCAAAATGCTTACGCAAATCAGTCCAGATTCCTGTGTCGATCAGCTCATCTCCCGTTTTATTAAGGCAGGTTTAGTAATATATTTTATATTATAGAATAGTGTAACAATCAGAGTAAACATCAAGGATTATGAATAATATTTAATACACTATATGGCCAAAAGTATGTGGACACCTGAACATCACAACCATATGTCCTTGATATGTTCCAGATTTAGTTCGCCTTTGCTGTTATAATAAGCTCCACTCTTCTGGGAAGGCTTTCTACTAGATGTTGGAGCGAGGCTGTGGGGATTTGTGATCATTCAGCTATAAGAGCATTAGTGAGGTCAGGCGCTGATGTNGTCTGGGGTGCAGTCAGTGTTCCAGTTCATCCCAGAGGTGTTCAGTGGGGTTGAGGTCAGGGCTCTGTGCAGGACACCTGAGTTCTTCCACTCCAATCTTCACACACCATGTCTTCACAGAGCTCGCTTTGGGGGCAGTCGTGGCCTAATGGTCAGAGAGTCGGACTTGTAACATGAAGGTGAACCTGAAGGTCGTGGGTTTGAGTCTCGGGTCTGGCAGGGATTGTAGGTGGGGGAGTGAATGACCAGCGNACTTGGATGGGTTAAATGCAGAGCACAAATTCCGAGTATGGGTCACCACACTTGGCCACAAAGTCACTTCACTTTGTGCCCAGGGGCATCGTCATGCTGGAACAAGTTTGGGACTCATAGCTCCAAATTTTAATTCTATAGCATACATAGACATCCTATACAATTGTGTGCTTCCACAGCAACAGTTTGGTGTGATGGTCGTATGACTGAGGGTGTGTTCACAATTTGCCAAAAATACTTTTTTTTTCTGTACCCAGTATGGATTGTGGGCTCATATGTTCAACAGTGCCATCAGTGCTTAGTTTATGATGTGTGACATTCTGGGAAACCCCTTCAGATGCTGGTGTGGATGAATTTTGGCAATATATAAACATATTGTCATTACCGTGTCCTCAGTCTCACCTTTCTTATCTGCTTTAGCTTTCGTCTTGGCTTCGGCGCTGTTGGCTGGAGGGCTTTGAACAGTGGAGGCTGGAGCCGCAGGAGCTGGTTTAGCTGTCGGCTCCGGTGCTGAGGGCTTAGACACACACTGGACACTCGAGTCTCCTGAGGGCATAGGTACTGCCACTGTGTGCGACACACACACACACACACACACACACACACACAGACAGACTTTAGCTTCTGTTTTTCTCAGATTCTTTCCGTCACATAATGATTAACAATAAGATTTAGGGTAAACTTTCCGCAAAAAAAAACAAAAAAAACTTTAGTGCCCCATGGCACAAACAACTGACAGTGTTTTTCCTTTCTCGCCATGACAGCAGCATATTGTTTTTCATCAGCTCACAAATTCCAGACTACAGAATATTAAAAAACAGCCACGATGAACAGAGCCGCTCTTCATCTCTCCATTAGTTCTACACTATCCAGAGATGGAAGGAAGCTGGCTTCCAAAACGTTTAACCTGCTGGCAATGAAATGAATTGAGCTATATGATGGTAAGAAAGAAAAAAATCAATAAATAAACAACCGTATTCGATCATCCAAGACATGTTTGGTGTTTGCTTCTTTAGTTTTGTACAAGAGTTGCATTTATTCAGTGTCTCAGGCTTCTTCGAGTGAGAAAGTGAGTCGACTCTGAATCAACCAGGCTGTGTGTTTTCCGTAGCAGTGCTTTTTGTAGAGAATCTGAGCCAAAGCACAGAGCTGTAGCGCATCAGAAATGCCATGTGTTCTGAAGATTTGGACCGACGAACAAAAAAAGAGCAAATAAACAGTGGATGTGATACACAAAATGTTTTAAACTTGTTATTTCTCTACTTGGCTAATTGTTTACTTTGCGCCCGCTGTGTTCTTCGCGCTCGGGCGATTTTTGTGATTTCTACACACACTTGGGAAAGGTTCGTTTACATGTTTCAGTCACTGTATTTCTGACTAATGAATGAAAGAGTTTTATGAACGCGTTTCCATCAGTACACACTCCTCAGCCAGCATTTTGCCTTTTTGGTTTATTTAATTACGTGCAATTTAAAAACCAAACCAGCAAATGAAGCGAATGCATGAATTTCGCTCTGATTTTGATTTTGACTAATAGGTGAGAAATTGTCTGTGGTATGTAAACTTGTCTTTAGTAAGCTGCACTGGTACCTATAAACTTTCATTATTTGTTGGCAGCAACAGTCTCTTGGATGCATCACAAAACTTAAGACATGTCTTGGCTGATTTGGGTTAAGTTGCAAAACATAAACAATTTCTTTCAATCCATTTCTGGTCTATGTGAAAATATTTAAGGAAAGTTATCCATCCACCTTGCATGACTCGCATATTAATCTTCAAAATTAACATGTAATCACAAACCGTGTCCAATTTTATTTTGGAATTAAACCTCCTTCACTGGCATGCTAGTCTTTGATTAACGCTTTCCTACATTACCCACAATGCTGTTTCACTACTGCTAATAGTGGTGCCAGTGGGATGTTTGCTGTGTTCGTGGTGCACTTAAGTGCTAATGTGCAAATTAAATAATGTCATTTCTCACCTTGGCATGTTCGTGAGATGTAGGGGAAAAAAATGGACGCCTGCACAAAAGAGTGTCTTTTGTTTGCACTGTCAGAGCACATTCGGCTTCTGAAAAGCTCCTTTATGCACATTTTTACACTTACAGGCCCGAGTGGCTTCTGGTTCTGTTCTGCTATAGTGAACGTCAAACATTCAGACAAAGCGAGTAACGTTATGTATCTAGCAAGTGGACAAAAGCCAGTCGCTTAGCAACAAGCTAGCCACCTAACTTCAGAGATCAGTCTAATGTTGATGATTACCTTCTCAAAACAATGATCAGTATGGTCAGTGTTGTAGATTTAACCAAGTACTGTGTCTTTATGTTAACTGTATATTATCTACAACCACACACACTGTTCACAGTGTGCAGTCATGCTGTTGTGATGTCACTCCAAAAGCAGTGAAGGAACTGGTAGTTGAGAAGACTACCCCAAGTTGACGATTTAAAATTTTAAGTTTAAGGAGCGTGTTTTACTGGCTTTTACCCATTGTAGTTGGGGAATTACAATTTGCAACTTGCCTTGAATGCGGAATTAAGCCTTTGCTTCACCTCTACCTAAAGAGAGTGATGCGGCGGCACTTTAATCCTTTAGTCTGCCCGGCTCTCTCACCTCCTCATCTGTACACTCTGCTCAAACAGCTTCAACTGTCCTGCTAAGTGGGACCCTTGTAACTCTGGGGAATTGAAGAGAATCTTCCAAGCAATGGGCCAAGACTGAACCACAATGCTGCAGAAAAGCTGACTGCAGTCGTGGCCTAATGGTCTGAGAGTCGGACTTGTAACCTGAAGGTGAACCTGAAGGTCGTGGGTTGGAGTCTCG
>CM074947.1:5751187-5766872 GCA_037577455.1 Pangasius macronema
CTCTAGCTCTGACTCCTGCCTCTTCCTCAGTGCCACTGTCTCTAAACCATACAGCATGGCTGCTCTCACCACTGTCTTGTACACCTTCCCCTTGAGTTTGTTACATGTTTTTATTCTGCTGAATTCTCAGTTCTGAGTGGTTATTAATTTTCTATAACAGCAGCTCGGCCAGTAGTTCCAGCTGCAAGACAAATCACAGGTTTTATTTAATTAAAGTTTTCGTTTTTATGAATTAATGATCTCATTAGTTAGCATTTATATAGTAACAACCTGCACAGGGACTTGTACAGCAGATGCTCCCAAAAAAAACGCATTAAAAAAAAAAAAAAGGGACAGAAGTAACAACAAGCTGTTGTTTCTTGTCTTATTAAGAGAGAGAAAAAAGACAGTCTGGTGAGGGAAAGTCTAAACAAGTACCAATTAGTTTTGCAAAGTTATCACGTCTATAATTAGAAAGTATAATTACAAACATAATTAGAAATTATAGAGCTATAGAAACTACTGAAAGTTATCTAGAAGACTATAGTAAGGTTTTACTTCTATAGATAAAAAGTTGTCTAATTATAGAAACTACTGAAATGTATCTACAGAAAGTGATCGTTTCTATAGTTACAAAGTTGCCTAACTATAGAAACTATTGAAAGCTATATAGAGAAATTCTCTACTAGAGTTAGAAACGTGTCTAACTGTAGAAAAAATATAAACTATTGACATGTATCTACGGCGCTATAGAATGTTATTGCTTCTATAGCTAGAAAGTTGTCTAACTGTAAGAAATATTGAAAGTTATCTATAAAACTATAGAAATGTATCACTTCTATAGTTAGTTGCTTGACTTTAGAAATACAGTATAGAAAAAGGTATCTATAGCACTACAGAATGCTATCGATATTAAGAGAGAGAGAGAGAGAGAGAAAGAGAGAGAGAGAGCGAGAGAGAAAGAGAGCACAAGAGTGAGAGAAACAGAGAGCATGAGAGAGAGAAAGAGGAAGAGAAAGGACGAAGGAAACTGAAAACAACTACTTGTTCTGGAAGTTCCGCAACATTAAATGTAACTATAAATGGATAAAAAAAAGATGCAAATGACGAGAAAAATAATCCAGGTAATATCATCGCTTAATCATAACTAACTCTGCATTCTTCTACACAGTCGAACCAAAAGTGAAAGTATTGAAATCCTGGTTACAGGAAATGCAAATAATCAAACAAACATCAAATAAAAAAATGTAAAATATAAATACAAAAAAAAAAGGTAGTGTTTTATGTTCTACAAAAATCTTTAATTTCACTTCTTCACTGGTTTCTACACTTTATATACACGAATGTAAACAAGGGAACTTGAATTGTTATTTCACTAGATCTCACACCCTATGTAGTGCACTATATGACATATCAAAGGTTCCTTGACATACAGCACTAATGTTTCTACAGTCCAGAGCTTGAGATTTAGTATAAAGGTTTATAAGATAGCTAATTATTAGGAAAAATATTTTTGAGAACTCAATGAGACTCTATTTCCGTCTTTGAATGAGACTACAACCAAAATTGTCCTTTGTTGACTAGCCTCTCTATTATTAGTACGAGTATATGTAGATGAGTCTACTGATGCAATTTAAACCGAGTCCCAAATAGCTTCCACACAAACACGTAGTGCACTACATAGAGTGCACACGCTATTACTTCAAACCGGATGTAGTGCACTTGTACAGGCAGCAGGGAGCTGTTTGAGACTGACCCCACAGCACCGTGTCAGAGGCTAACGCTAGCAGGGTAACAAGTGCAACTCTACCTAAAGCTCATCCATGTTCTTCCGGTTAAACAGGCTAAAACCGAGCTATACGTGTTTTAACAACACTTACAAATATGAAATGGATTAAAAAAGGATAATGGTGTGTGTTATGGCACTTACATTCAAGGGCAATCAAAATAGCTATCCCGGTCAGGCTTCACTCGCGTTTCTCCGTCCAACGGGTCGCAGGATGATGACGCAGAAGTTACTCGTCGATAACGCACTCAGTTTTTTATTATTTTTTAATACTTTTTTTTATTTTTTTTTTTTTTACATATATCATATTATATACTGTATATCATTCTATATCATTTTCTATATTGTATAAACACACACAATATAAGTTATTAAAAATAATATTAATGAGGCCATAAGCAGTAATAAATACAAAAAAATAAATAAATAAACACACAAAAAAAATGCCAAGCAAATTACCTAAAAAACATGAAAAATAATTATTCATAATCTTATTTTTTTTATCTAAGATTATTTAAATTCTACAAAAATATTAAGGGGTGGTGTGGTGGTGCTGAAAGTTTTGCATGTTGTCCCCATGTGGGATTCCTCTGGGTTTTCTGGTTTCTACCTACCTCCCAAAAACATTTGAGCAGGTGGACTGGCTAAGATAAATTGCCCGTAGTTGTGTATGAGTGTGAATTTGTTTGTGTGTGCATGGTGCCCTGCCATGGACTGGTGTCCAGGGTGTATCCCCACCTCACACTCAGTGTTCCAGGGAACGGCCCCGGATCCTCCACGACCCCGACCAGGATAAAGCGGTTTCTGAAAGTGAGAGTGAGTGAGGTTTTTTTTTTTAAAAGAAGGTGTTTTGTAAAAATGTTTGTTATACGGTATAATCATGTTAGTACACGATTGTTCTACAAAACGTTTGCTCCGTGTTGTGCAATAAAACAAAAATGACTGGAATTTAAAACAAAATGCAATACAATTATTAAAATAACATAAAACGTAAAAATATATACAAATCACAATCTAGGGGTCTTCAAAAAAATCACAATTTGTAAAACAAAGATTTAAAGTTTTTTTTTTTTTGTAAATGTTCTTTTTTATAATTTTGAACTATTAAAAGTATTTAAAAAAAAACAGTAAACCAGGGTAGGGACTTCATCTATTTCGATTATATGTTAAAACCCTGACAATTTTATTATTTTATTTATTTATTTATTTTTAATACAAGGACTTTGAACGTGCTTAACCGGCGTCGCAGAGTGATGACGCAACTCCACATGATCTTATTTTCTGTTTATTCCGGACGCCGGAAATTATTTCACTTACATCGTTAAGAGAAGAGTACATTAGAAGCGCTGGTATGGAGAAATTGGTTTAGTGGTTCAGAAACGGTATGACATGGAAAGTATTTATTAATTTATGAAAGTATTATTATTGTATAACAAACCTTATTTCTACACGTATCGCCAAATCTACAGCGCTCGACAAGTAAGTAGTCGACATCTATCAAACCAGCTTAACATCTCATAGAATTAAATATGCATAACGAAATTTCTGAGTAACTTAATAATAATAGGTTCATACAAAAAATGAAACAGTTGTGCATTCGTATTCAAAGCCAAGAAAAGCGTTTTATTAAAAATAAGACCAAAGCAAAGCTGTGTCATAATCAGACCCATGCACTGCCATGCTGTTAGGTTAGTGTGCTTCCTCTTCACTCTGTGGTCCTGGTTATATGTAGTGTTGACTTTGGACATGCTGTTTTTTTTTTAATTAATTTTTTGCATTTGATTTTTTCCTCCTCCCTGAGCAGTGTGCACTCCCTGAGCCGAGGTGGTGAATGTCAGAGAGACCATGCAGCCCCTGAGAGATGCCGAGCTCGGGGCTTTCACCTTCTTCGCCTCTCCGCTTCCTCATGATGTGTGTGGCAGCAACGGTCTCCCCCTGACCCCCAACTCCATCAAGATCCTGGGCCGCTTCCAGATCCTTAAAACCATCACGCACCCCAGGCTGTGTCAGTACTAGCTGTAGAGGGCTCCTTTTGTACCATACTCGTAAAATAAGTTTAAGTATAAGTACGGACACTTACTTTCAGAATTATATGCTCCTCTTATTCCTGCAATGATGGACTGTAACAATGACGTTTGTGGTGGATGGATCTTGAGCTATCAGATATACTCCACTGGCATGGTTAACCTGCACATATTAGACATACTTCACACTAATTTAGTTGCTAGTCTAATGTTACATTACTGTGCCTTCTATATTCAGCAGGGATGAGTGATCTGACAAAAAATAAATAAATAAATAAAAATCATATAGCTATGCTTTTTTCATTCATTCATTCATCTATCTTCAGTAAGCACTTTATCTTGATCAGGGTCACATGCTCGAGGTGGGAATACACATTGGCTGAGATGCCGGTCCATCTCAGCGCACCATGCACACACATGTTCACATAATCATTCACACCTAGGGGCAATTTATCATAACCAGTACACATACTGGCATTTTTAAAAAAAAATTTTTTTGGAATGTGGACACAGGGAGACCATGCACTGAAACTCTGTACAGACAGAATCCCGAGCTCAGGATCGAACCAGGGACGCTGGAGCTGTGTGTGTAAGAATCATAGCAGTCAGAAGAACATGAGGAAACACAAAACACAGTTTTTTAAATAATCATTTTATTTATTAAAGGGAAAAAATAATTGCCCCCTAACCTTAATATCTGCTTGTGCCACCTCTAGCAGCAGCAACTGCAACCAAATACTTTGGATAACTCCGAGCTCAGTCTTTCATATCACGGTGGAGGAATTTTGGCCCTTTCTTCTTTGCAGAATTGGTTTAATTCGGCCACACTGTAGGACTTTTGATCATGTGCTACACTTTTAAATCCTGCCACAGAATCATAATGGGGCTCGAATCAGGACTTTGACTACGCCACTCCAAACATTAGTTTGTAGCTGTTTGTAGCTTTTCCAAGGTGAACTTGTTCTTGTGCTTTGGATCATTGACTTGCCGCATAACCCAGAGCCTCAGATCACAGACTGATGACCGGACATTCTCCTTCAGGATTTTCATGTCATGGTTCCATCAATTATGGCAAGTCAGCATAAGCAGCAAAGCATTTCCACACCACCTTATTCGATTGTTGATATGATGTTCTTATTGTGGAATGCTTTTTGGTGATAGCTTTTTTTAATGCTGGGAGCCATGCCTTGCCTTCCATAAAGTTCCTCTTTCGACTCATCAGTCTACAGAACATCATCCCAAAAGGCTTGCCATGAAAGTGTTTTTTGGCAAAGGTGAAACGAGTCTTTATGTTCCTCTGTGGTTTTCGCCTTGCAACTCTCTCATTGGTAACATTTTTGTGTAGTCTCTTTCTAATGGTGGAATCAGGAACGCTGACCTTATCTGAAGTGACCGAGGCTTAGCTGTTCTTCAGGGTTCTTTTGTGACTTCTGGAATGAGTTGTCGATGTGTTCTTGGAGGAATTTTGGCATGCCGGCCACTTCTGGGAAGATTCACTAAGATTATTCCATTTGGAAATAATGGCTGAGTGACACCAACGACCTCAGGGTTTCGTAATCTTTACCGGCACAAGGGGAAAGGTCTGACTAGATAAAGTTATTGATTCATTCTAATCTCTTCTGGAATTTCTTTTAATCATAGTCTAGTGTTTAGACCTCTTGTTGAGGCCTTCTTCACATAGCTGGAAAGGATTTATTTAAGTGATATTTGGATTCAACAGAACTGGCAGTAATCAAGCCTGGGTGTGTCTAGTCTAATCAAACCCAATTATCAGTTAAATTTGGTTGATTGCTTGATTGTGTAAGAGGGGGATTACTTTTTCATAGAGGGCCAGTTGGTGTTAGATAACAATTTTTCTTCATTTTCCTTGTATAAAACTCCAGTCCACAAAGATTGTCCTGCAGCTTTAGGAGTTTTTTTTGTTCACAGTCTTTTCTTCATGAATCTGTTTGCAGAAAGACTTGTCGTTGTAGCTGAACACTATGAACGCAGCCTCAAGGACCTTCTCAAACAAGACAAACCCATCAGGTAAACTAAAAACACAAAAGACACACTCATCACATGTAATCTCTCGGTTCAATAAGTATTATTTATCTATTTATTTATTTACTTATAACGTTCCTTAATTAAACGCTCAGAGACGCAGAGCTGTGATGTGTTCTTGCTTTGCCATCTACTGGCTGAATCTGTTCACAGCATTTGATTGTGGACTGAATTCAGTCCAACATTAACTTCTTGTAATTCGATCCTATATGTAAAGCACTGATTCAAATGAGACATTGATATTGAATTTAAGTGATATTAAAAAAGTTTAAGGGTATCTTAAATCTATTTTTATGCATATTTTCCTAGATTATTGTCCAGCACTCTTGTTTTGAAATGTTCTCCTACTCGCTATTCCCTACACTCCCTGGAAAATCAGCACTACATAGCACACTATTAAAGGGAACAGAGTTAGTGATTAAATTCTTTGTACACTATTTCCTCATCACTCAACACAGAACGACAACAGACAGGTTCTCTCAGGAAAACACGCACGGTGTTAGCCGATTTGCTATCTACACAATTGTTTTCAAGTGACCAAGCTTCCTATAAACCAAACATACAGATTGTTTTGATTATGTTGTATTACCACACCTGCCAGCCTTTATACATTTTGGGTATGATCACCACAACTTAACACTGGAGTGCACTAGCACGAGTTATCACTCAGCAGAAGTCTTATTTCTTCTCAATAAAATGAGAGATGACGCAGCTGACGTCTAAATTTGGAATGATTTGCTGCAATGATTTGTTTTAACATCTTACACGTTCTCAGGACTCACAGGGTGCCTTTGCTTTTTGTCGTGGTAAATGGAGAACGTTTTCAGTCCATAAATGTGAAATAAAATCTATCAATCTATGTTTGATGACCATGTGGACATTAGACAACCAATTTGTAAAAGGACTGTATCGAAAATAAATATACTTGGAATATTTGTTTTGTTTTGTTTTGTATTTCCTGTTTACTGTGCAATCGCCTAGAAGTCCCCTATTCAGCCGAGTTTTCGTGATTGCCACCGCCAGCAAGCAGTTCCAGACTGCGCAGCTGATAATGTTATTACACCATCTCATTCTCTCTTGATTAAATCATTCATCATGACTTTTTTTTTTAAATGGTAAATTGCCACCAGATTACATTTTTCAGGAAGATTCAATCACACAAGCCTACTGTTTCTATTGAGACACAGCCAGTTGAGCAGACTTCGTGCCTGAAGCCCTGATAATGAATCCTTCTTCAGAGTCTTTTCTTCTTGCCATCTTGATCCAAAATCAAGGCCAAATGAGCCTACTCAGCTTTTATATGCACACTATAGAGCATGATACTCTAGTCTGCTTTAAAAAAAAAATTGTGTCTATATGTAACTATAGAAATGACAGATTTCTGCTCTTAATATTAGTAATAAGGATGAAGGGATGTTTCTATCTAAGCTCTCTGTCTCCCCTAATGAGTCAAATCGAATGATGCGAGGCATAGTGGGCCAGAAGGTTCGTTTTCACACTAATTAATGTGTCACATTGATGGATTGAAAGCGTTCATGGGAATTTCTCCACAATATTTTTGGATAACCAAAGTCCATATGTACATTATGACTCATCATTTAGAAATACATTAAGTCACCACTTTATTGGGTCCATTTATACCACTGTGCTATTGAATTCTCAACTCCGATTGGTCCAGCAGTTCCAGCTGTTATTCTAATTGCAGGTTTACATTAATAGACTAATAGACTAATACATTATCGTTTCTATAGTAACAGCTTACTTGGACTTTTTACTGGATGCTTCGGATTAACAGAATAAAAAATGTCTCTAATTAAATATAATTAAAGATTTCTGTAAGGATGTTTTGTCACATTTTTGGAAGGATCACCAATAAATAAATGTAATTTATTCTGGCTCATTGTCTAGAAAATGCTGGAGGGTTTGTGCAGGAATGTTTGAAAGCAATTTGTCCGTCTTGCTGTGAACAGCTTTTTCCAGTTCATCCCAAAAAATGTGGTGATGAACCAGAAAATGTGCAGGCCACTAAAGCAATGAAAACTCACTGTCACGTTGCCAGAGCATCTGGAATCTTTCAGTGATGATATACGCCATGTGACATGCTGGAAGTGTGGACAACCTGTAGCCATGAAGTGTCGTGTCGTTCCTCAATGGGTATCGGGGGCATGATGTGTGTTAGACTTGCTTTTCAAGCCATTCTTGATATATCGTTGTAATGGTTGTGTGGGAAACGTCTGAAGATGGATGCTTGGAAATTAGACGCAGCATGGATAGCTCAGAACCCTTAAGGTCGCTTGTTTTGCTCAATTCCAATGCTCTGTTGAATGCTAACTGATGCTAGAAATGGCCTGATTTATGCCTCATAACATACAGTTTTAAACATATTTCTCCTTTGGAGCTGTGCTCATGTCCTTGTATTTAAATTCGTTGACCTACATTGATATTTCATGTAAGGGTCAAACAGAAGACATTTTCTTTTAGTATTTAAAAGCTGTTCATTTTACAGGAAGTTGTTAATATCCGTAACCTGATATGATTTTACACCTTTACACCTACTTCTCTCTAGCCAAAGAGAAGTGATTACAGGAAGGAGGACATGTTAAAAGGAGAAATGGAAGAGAAAGTTCTAAAGGGCAAAACTGACATTCGAAATAATGGGTCTTATTACAGTTCTGACAAATGTGACCTGGTTAAATTCAAAAACATTACATTTTCAAGATGTTAAACATGTAGGTATACTGTAAGTTGACAGACTGGATACATTTGGGGTAAAAATCAGAATCACATTTATTCACTATATATATTATAGGGGTGGGAATCTGTAGATACCAGTACTATAAACCTCAGGCTTCCCTATGATACGATAATTTATTTATTTGTCAAGATTCTATATTTGATGATATAACTTAATCTGCTGTGATACCCAAATTATCTATCTATCTATCTATCTATCTATCTATCTATCTATCTATTGTATACGATGCATTTCAGAGTTGACATGGTCGACAGGATAGGCCTACAGTTTAATTAATGCATGTTGATGCCTTAAAGGAGAACTATTTTAAACTTTATACATAATGGTACAAAACAACATGCAGTGAGCACCAGTTCTGCATCCAGAAATGTCTTGTAGTTGAAGGACAGTTAGAGGATGATGGCCAGACTGGTCTGAGCTGACAGGAAGTCCACATGAACTCTTCAGCTGTCCACTTTCGGCAAGCGTGTGCCCAGTGTAGCCTCAGATTCCTGTTCTTCACTGCCAGAAGTGGAACCCTGCTGTTGTTGATCGTCCGCCTCAAGATCTGGCATGTCGTGCATTCTGAGATGCTTTTCTGCTCACCGCGGTTGTAAACAGTTGTGAGTTACAGTCTGAGTTACTGAAGCCTTCCTGTTGGCTCAAACCAGTCTGACCATTCTCATCTGATCTTCCTCATCAGCAAGGTGTTTCTGAAGCACGTGATTAGCTGATTGGATTGTTGCATGAAAAGGGTGCAAGTGTTGCTAATAAAGTGGCCGGTGAAAATATTCTACATTATATTTTGTACAAGATTTTCAGAGGTGCCTGGTGAAGGAGGCAGAAATGACAGAGATATTAACAGGGGAAATTGTGTACATTTTTGGCTGAATTCTTATAATGGCGTGTGTGTGTGTGTGTGTGTGTGTGTGTGTGTGTGTGTGTGTGTGTGTGTGTGCGTGTGTGTGTGTTCTAGTTCAGAGCAGGTTCTGCAGATTGCCTATGAGGTGTTGGAGGGACTAGCGTTTATTAACAGACACGGCCTGGTCCATCGAACCCTCAGCCCTCATAACGTGCTTCTGGACTGTGAGGTACAATACACACCATCATAACTGCATACATACATCCATCTGTCAAATTGAATAATACAGAGTGTTACCATTTTAATAATATAATTAGAAAATGATGACTTACTCATCGAGACCTAAGTTGAGGGAGACAAGACAGCAATCCGAAACAAAATCATCAGAGAAATAGTTTGCGAAGAAACGAGAAAGAACTGAAGGTTTTTGCCATAAATCTCTCTGTCTGTGACATCTGGCACAGTAACAACACACATGTGTAGAAGAAAGAGAGGGGATGAACTGATGTTGAGATGAACTGAACACTGAGAAGAAGCAGAAGGTGCTCAGAAGATATGAAAGAGGAAGTGAAGACGTTAAAGTTTATATCGCAGTATTATTGAAATCTCAGATCTGATTGATTTAATTTTGTGCAGTGTGTATTAATGCACTCGTTCTAATGCATCACTGTTTCTGTATTAACAACTAACACGTACGGAGGAGGATATTTAATACGTATAGAAGGAGTCTCTAGTGTCAGTGCTTTGTAACAGAGGTAAATGTATTGGTATTTATTTTATTGGTAACTTTAAATTCTCCACAATGGGCAAGTCTTTAGGATGAACAGATTTCTAGTTTTCCAGTAACATGACAATTTACATTGTTCTGTCTTATTAACTTCGGGGGAGGAGGCGGGGCAATGAGTGGCTGGTCAAGGAATGACTGCTATTAAAGGAGCTAACTTGTTTCAGGTGCTTCCCAAGACATTAAATGTAACTGTAAGCAGACAAAAAAGTATGATAGAGTTCATCTGTAGATCAAAATCGTAATCGTTATCGTTAATAAATATCTGCGGTATAAGAGAAGCATAAGGCATTGAGATGTACTGTTAAAGGAAGCCGAAGCAGACTTACTGTTACAACCCCAAAATCGATTCTTTTCCTCTTAACACAACTCCAAGTGTTTAATTCCTAATTTATCAGAAGTAGATGAAAACCTATGGACAGATATTAATATCTTAAAATACTCAATTTGGTCTTTTTTTTTGTATTAATGCACAAAACGTTCCTAAATGACGGCTTCTTTTGTCGGTAGGGGTGCATAAACTTTTGCACTCAACCTATGTCAGTGTACATACATATTTATCAGTATACACAGTTTCCTAAAAGTTCTTGAGAGGAAAGTCTTGTCTCCTCCTCGCATTTTTTTTCATATGAAGACAAATGTTTGTGCAAAATAACAACCAAAAAAATGGTAATATGGAGAAAGAACGCTGGAAAAAAACACATCTTCATTTAAAGCAAGGAAATCGGTAAAGTGTGCAGTGCTTGTCTTTAACATAAATAACTGTTATCATGCAGGAGGCCAGATGTTTGTGCGCTCGGTTGTTTTGATGGTGCATGTGTTGTTTTCATTGGCCCGCATCTTTTCTTTCTCCGCTCTGTAAACAGGGTAAAGTAAAACTGGCCAAGTTTGGTCTTTATTACATGACGGATCACGGAGCAGATGTGGACTTCCCCATCGGGTGAGCGCTTTCTTTCCCTCTAATGCTTCTCCACACGTCCCACACCCATTCTGTATTCTTCCCAAATCAATCCGTATCTTTTTTTTTTAAAAAAGACGCCCAGCTCTCAGCTCTTTAGGGATGCAGATCAAATCCTATTCAGATTCCTATTATGTATATAAAAAAAAAGAGAAAAAGCTTGAGGGAATCTTTAAAATCCCACTGAAGATGCATCACGGCTCTGATCTGAAGCGTCGGTATTTCATGAAAGAGAAGATCAATGAAATATGCGGCGCTCCCATAATGAAACAAGATGAGCTAATATCAGATGCATGTCATCACGGTCCATCTTCATTCTGATCAAAACCAGGTCTCGGATATCAAAGCGAACCTCCTCGTGGGCAGTCATAAATAAGCACAAGGCCCCGGCCTCCTTGTTCGCCGGGGGCCTGCGTCCTAATATCCGGCTCGAGATTGCCTCTTTCAGAGAGGGATGATGAACACTGAGTGTGTACTTCTGGCTTGGCATGTCCTTGTCTATCAGCTTTTGCACAACATCTGTCTAGAAAATTCAATAAAGCTTATCTAAACTTTGATGCGGCTGCAGTGATTCACTGCGCCTGGGCTTATTGTGGACGCTTATGTGAACAATATGAGTTGGCTCGTATTGTGGAGTCAGTGAGGCTCCGTTATCTATGAATATGATTTTATGTATAAATATACAGGACAGTATGTGCAGATTTCCGACAGCGCCTGTCTGTCTGGCTTGATTTTCAATTTATTAAAACCCCAAAAGGCACAAAAATCTAATTAGAAACACGTTTGTTTTGTCAAGATTTTTCAGTTGACTCTATGACTTTAGATGGAACTAAATTCACCTGAAACTTTATACATTTTTTTAGGGTTAATTCCTTTCATTTGTTCATCTGAGTCAGTGTTTTTTTTAACGATGTTATTGCATCATAAAACATACGATCCAATCATGTTCAAATATGCAAATACAGGCAATGTTGACAGCAGAGAAATTTGCATATTCATGAACTCTGGAGTTCTTGATGAAAATTAAAAATTGTGGGTGCTTGTTTTTTTCAGCTGGTTTATGATATTTTTTTGAGATTTAATTTACTGTTTTTTTTTTAAATTTTTATATATAAAATGCACAAATGTAGTAGTAATAATAATAATAATAATAATAATAATAATAAATTACATTTATTATTGTTATTGTTATTATTATTATTACATTTGTAGTAAATATATAAATAAAATTTAAAAAATAAGTAAATAAAAAAAATATATATATATATTTATATATATATATATATTTATATATATATTTATTTTTTCTAAATTTATATATTTATATATTTATTTATTTATTTATTTATTGTGTGTGTTACTTTTTTTTTGTTTTATGACATTTTCACACAAGATATCTTTTTTCAAAACTATTAGCAGGTTTTGGAATTTAATTTGCTGTGAAATGCTGTAGTTTTGCTGCATTATTTGTATCTTTTTATTTTATGATATTATTCCATAATAAAATACAAAAGCCATTATGTTCAAATATGCAAATGTGGGCCATGCATCACCAGGGAAATCTGCATATTCGTCGTGGTTGCTTTTCTAGCTGTTTGTGTTGCCGTATGAATTTTTTTTTTCCACACAAATGATTATTCTGTAAAATAATTAGCGTGTTTTGTGTAATTTGCTGTACAATGAAGTGGTTTTACTGCATTCATTATTTTAAATGCATCATAAAATATTTGAGCCAATCGTGTTCCAGTAAGCAAATGCAGGTCATGCTTATTCTTATTCTCCAGAACACTTAACCTGGTTTGTGATTTAATTGGCTATACAGCGGATATTATGTCTAAAGAATCAGCCGTGAGTTTGATCAGGCTATAAAACTCATGACGATTACTGAACCTTTTATCGCTATTTACAATATTTTATTAAAAATGCTATGTCGCTAAAGCATTACCCCTCAGGCTGCGCAGCGATGTCTGCCTGCCACGTTTTTTCAATCTCTTTTGAATTTGAGGAGCAGAACTTGAGGAAGGAAACTTTCGAACTTGCCAAAACTTTAAAGGACATTTGTCCACATGCTGACTTGGAAATGGGACAGAATCGATCCCAGAACCACAAACGCAAGCATTCTGCCTTTCTGTGCAGCATCCACAGCATCGTTGTGGTGTGTGTTGAACATTGTGATATTGTGCGATTAATTATCAGCACATGCCTGACTGCCGGGTGTGGTGTTTGCCAAGCATGTGGCAAGAATTAGACACTTTGCTCTTCGACATCAGTATTATTATTATTATAATGGACAGTTCCGATTTTATCTCTTCTCTTGCATCTCATGCTCAAATCCTGTGAAGCAAAGGACAGGAATTCATTTAAACAGGATCTTAACCATTTGTTAAAAAACAAACACAGAAAGTTTTTTACAGAATACTGAAATAAGTGAGAGATTTCTTTTTAAATTCATCAACAAACCCCACTTTCACGCTAGCAAGCACTTATACTTTTGTATAAACTGACTTTAGACTTTTGTTGAAAATGAATCTAAGTTTAATTTACAAAATTTAATTATTTCAAATGAAATTCTTAGCAAAGCAAGCTAACTATACTAGCCTACATATACTCGCCACCAGCAGTCACCAGTGATCTCTGCTACTTCTTTCTAAGCTTTATTTTTCTTTGTAAAATCTCTATACACATTTAATATTTGGTTGTATACGACAAGATAAGACGAAACCATAGTTTTACACTTTATTTTTTTTGTAAATAGGAACTAACTGCAGGTAGGAACTAAAGTTGTGAGCGGGGAATCGAAGAACCGTCGGACCATTAGTCATAGGATTGGTCCGAGGAATCCCTCGAGCCAGCCGTTTGGATTTACACATCCATCATTTGCATAGAATGGAGAAATTCTCAATTCAGCTTTCATGTTGTCCCTGAAATCATGACTCTATGTCAGGGACGTGCTTAGGGTGTGCTAGCAAGCTTTCTTGTGTAAGTGGAATGAGGACCATTTCCTAAGAAAGGTCAATGTTTAACGTGGAAAGAAGAAAGGTTAGAGAAATACTCCAAGTCAAGTCAAGTCAAGAGGCTTTTATTGTCATTTCAACTATATATAGCTGACCAGTGGTGGAATGTACAATGTAAACAGTAGAACAAGCCAACTCCAGGGCATTTATAACCAAATTTCTATCTATAGTGTGCGTGTGATTTACCATGAACCAGAATTTCAGTATTTTCCCTATACTTAGAAAAATCAGAAAAGCTGTTCACTCGAAACTTGCTTATAATCAAAGTCTAAGGGCAGCTGTTGAATTTAGTCGATAAATGTTTAAATTATGTAACTACATAACACAAATTCAAAACCTCGTAAACATTAAAGTAAAGATCTTAGGATGTGATGTAAGAGAAAGTCTTACTGAAGGTGTTGTTATGGAGGTTTATCTAACGAGTTTTAAACTGGAGTAAAATGCAGCAAAAGGTCCTTCTGGTGACGGCACAGATTCCTCCCTTTGAAAAAATAGTCCCGTCTCTGAGAGAGTGATCGTACAGATTTAGAGCTTAATTAAGCAATCTGTTTGGAAAAAAGTTTTCTAGAAATTCACGTTCATTGTTTCTGTTAATCCCCCATTCTCTGTATAGAGCATGCTCAGATATAGTAGATAGAGGTTAGGTTTAAAAAAAAAAACAAAAAAACTGGAGTATTCCTTTAATACCTCTGATGTGTATGTCCTAATAATCTCTCTGTCTCTCTCTTCGTGTTCAGGTATCCATCCTACCTCGCTCCTGAGGTTATCGCCCAGGGCGTGTTCCAATCCACTGATCCCTCACTCAGCGAGGTCCCTTTACCCTCAGGGCCCAAGACTGACGTGTGGTCTCTGGGGATGCTGCTGTTCGAGCTCTGCGCTGTATGCTTTTCTTTTTCCTTTAGCTTTCTCAGCAGTAGCCATGGTTTTTCCCCCCCCGAGATGAAAGCTGTTTTTTGTCTTCATGCACATTTTTCTACAGTGTTCTCTCCTTTATTATGCTTTCACAGAGCTTAAGCTTTACTACAAAATTCTTCACGTCTAACAAACACTCGGTTACATTTTTATAAGTGATGAAGATTTGTTTTTTTTTTTAATAATAATCACGTAATTTTTTTTTCCCACCTAACAGGGCAGGCAGGTTTTACAGAACATTGAAATTAGCGAGAGATTAAAGTTCATCATCACCTTGGGTAAGCTCACACACACTCTTTCAGATTCACCTTTCTCACTGAACAGTCGCTGTTAAATGGCTGATTTGCTGATTGGCTGATTTTGAGCCTCTTAAAAATGGCCGTCTTGGTATAAAATTTCAATTTCAATTTTAATTTCAATTTATTTATAAAGCACATTTAAAACAACTTGCGTTGACCAAAGTCCACTTTTTCCCCTTATGATTGCATGCCGTCACGGTTTGTTAAACAAACCTATTGGTTCAGATTTAGTGACTATTATGAACAGTTGTCTTTTAACAGGGGTTGTACCGGATTGTTTTAAATTAGCA
>CM074947.1:5799540-5814709 GCA_037577455.1 Pangasius macronema
TAGATGTTTTCTGGCAAAGTCTAATCTGGCTTTCCTGTTCTTGAATGTTACCAGTGGTTTGCACCTTGTTGTTAACCTTCTGTATTTACATTCATGAAGGAGTCTCTTGATTGTAGATTTTGACAATGATACACCTACCTTCTCCAGAGTATTCTTGACTTCTGTTGTTGATATGAAAGGGTTTTTCTTCACCAAGGAAAGAATTGTACGATCATCCACTTTAGTTGTCTTCCATGGTCTTCCAGGCTTTCGATTGTTGAGTTCACCAGTGCTTTCTTTCTTTTTAAGAATGTACCCAACTGTTGATTTGACGCACCTAAGGTTTATTTTAAAAGCCATATCACCTTTTAAAATAAAGCTGAAAGTCTACACTTCTACAAAAAGTCGATCATATCTTGATTGTTTTACTTCAAATCCATTGTGGGGGTGTATAAAGGCAAAATCACAAAAACTCTGTCATTGTCCAAATATTTCCAGACTTAACTGTGACACACACACACACACACACACACACACACACACACACACACACACACAAATAAAATAATTATTTTCGTACGTCTCTGGGTTTCAAGGACAGTCATTGACAGGTCAGTCATTTTTGCCAGGTACATCTTAAAGTGAACCTGGTCCTTATCTATAAAGCTCACTATTTTCCTGAACTAAGCTAAGGTTTTCTTCTTCTGCTCCCTTAAAATAAGATGTCAGTGACCCTGAAATGAACAGAAGGGTCATGAAGTCTTAACTTCATCTTTGCCTTAACTCTCCCTCACTCTCCCCATTTCTCTCCTTTTTATATTGTGTATACTTTCAAATGGAAACTGCTCAAGTTAATCCCCACTGACAAGCCTGTTAAAGTCTGACCTTAAGTCGGGAATTCTCAGATACTTGAGCCTGAAAATCTGAGTAGCCTGTGAGGAATGATTCTCAGAGTGAACCGGATAGCAGGCGGAGACCAACAGCAGGGAATCACAGACGTACTCAGTGGGTTCTTTATCGCAGTTGCATCTTATTCAGGGTGGTCTGATTTCAAACACAGCACTGCCCAGTATAGAGTTTGCTCTGCTTTCACAGGATTGATACTGTGAGATTTAGCTTAGTGGTATTTAATTTAACGCTGAATAAGTTTTACACTTCAAACCATGGTTCATTTTGCAGATTAGGTGGTTGGAAGGAGGCAAGCACATGAGATTATTCCCAAGAATAATCTTTCTTTATTTATCTTAACTGTTAGTACAGACACAAATAAGTGCAGCTGGGATTCTTGTCCAATTTCTCACTTTCCAACAGCAACAACCCAATGCAATCCAATCCGACTAACTCCTCTGCTTCTCTACTGCTCCCATTATATAGCCTTCTGACTGCTACCGCTAAGCATTCTCACTTCTAACTGCCTTTTAAATGAATGCATAGTTCCTGTAACTTCTAAGAAAACATCCTGAAGTGTTTTATTCTTCTTGTACTCCAGCAATTTGACAATGTGAATGTGAATCCATTGATAGTTACAGTACTTTTGATGTTGTGAACCATGGACTTTGTTTCATCACGGACAATAGAGAATGTAATATCGTCGATATTCGTCAGAAAGGGAGTGGTCGGAGTGAAAATTTTTTGTTCTTTTGAAGTCGAGATTAAAATACAGCTTGTCATGTTAAACAAGAAACAGCCGAGTGCAAAGACTTTCCTGTGTTGGAAAACTTACAGCTTTACGTCTGATTGTTACAAGATCCTGACACTGGAGACTCCTTCCATAAATGTTAAAATATATGTCTCCTCCCAGGGAAAATTGACCATCTCAACAATTACACTATATTAAATCTGTTTATGTGGAGTCTCCCTATATATCTAACTAATCAGAATCAAGAATTCAACAACATTGTGTTATGTGTAAATGGTTATGTAGCATTATTCACATATTTCCTTTACCATAGAACCATTAACACAAATTACTACCACTGTGAATTACATTCAGCTAAATACAAAACAACTCTTAAACACCAAATATGAACTTGTACCGCAAAGTATGGCTGATATAAATCTTTGCTTGCCTATGAGCCTCCAGTATTGAGGACCTTTGTTAGAAAATATAGTGAGAAGGTAGAATGACTTGTGTTGTATTGCATAAACAAATGTGGTTATAACCTGGGCTTATAACTTATCAGTCTCTTTTCAGCACTGTTAACTTTTTCCGTGCTAAATATATATCTAGAAGTGAGTTGTTTTAGTATTATCCAAACCAGAACATCATAAAAGGGAAATTCTTCAGATAACTGGTCAAATGTTTAGACAGTACTAGAGTCTTGACGAACTTTCCAAAAGATTAGTGTGTTAAACCGTAAAAGACCAAAAGGGCCGTCTTAGGAAAATTTAATGCTTTTCTTATTCCTCCCAATCAATTACTTTTTTGACTCACACTGTCAGTTGTGTGAGAAGTTGTTGCTTGCTGCCACTATGTATTTTTGTTTTTTTCGCAAAGCCCTCAATTTTCGGGTCACCTTCACCTCGTTTCTTTCGGCTGCGAGGCACCTCCAGCTTTAATGGTTGTCCTTGTGCTTGTGCTTGGAGCAGGAGCGTGTTCCGCTTGTGCGTTTGATGCAGTGCCACTTGCCTTCATGCTCCATTAGTCAGAGACGGAGTGGAGTGCTGCTACAGAGTGCTATTAGTACACCACTGGGACATGATGGAGGAGTGTTTGCTTTCGGGAAGTCTTTTTTTTTCTTTCTAAACCTTTCCACTGAGAACTCCTAATGGCACAACAAACCTAGCTGATTATGACCAGTTGATGCTTGATCAAGTTTGATGCTCCCCTTTGGTAGGAGTTGTGGGTCCTTAATGATCACTTTTTTTTTCTGCTCTGGTTTTAGGACATCTTTAATGTTTAGCTCAATCAAGGCTTGACTCCATAATTTCTCAGTCCTCTCTATAACAGCTTTGAGCCTTGTGTTTCATAAAGTAGAAAGTCAGAAATAGTTGCATGATGGGAAATCATAATGGGTAAGCACTGTGCACACCATTATGGTGCCCTTGAAACATCAATCCAGGATTGTCTTGGTACAGTGGATGGTACTGTAAGAGTTTAGCAGATTGTTGGAAAATAAATTCTATTGCTTTTTATTCTACCACTTGCTGCATGGCAGTGTGATGCTCATGATAATTTCTCAAACTGATACCATTTATCAGGCTCACTTTTTAAAAATAAAGCTTGTCAGACATGTAGAGTAATTGGATGGCATATGTCTGTGCCCCATTGGCAGTGCTGCCTTGAAGGGCCGAGAGTGATTGCATGCAACATTCATGAGTCAGGGGAGTCGGAACGTCTTCTTTCTTCTCTGCTTGTTCCCCCCCTTGACACTTTTACGTCTCTGTATTGTGGACACTCTATCCCATCTTTGTTTTGAGTCGAGTCTACATTGTTCCTGTTCCTGTCAGATTTTCTCTCTCTCCCTTGCTGAGAAGAGTAATCACACACCGTGACCCAGTAGCTGAATCCATCCTCTTCACTTTCTCTCCGTAATGTGAGGAAACGCTTGCATTGGGTATAATTTGAATAACGGCCAGTCACACTGAAGCACCTCATTAGACATCCCTGTCACTATCTGAGGGGAAAGTGAATAGAGAATCAGTGGGAACGGTAAGGATTGCGATTCCTATTTTGTTTATATCCACCTCTAATCCAGTGAACTCCCGTATTCTAAGCCATGGTTTCAGTTGCGTAACTTGGGTGAGGCTGTGTTTGCAGAAAGCAAATCATCTCGTCCTATCCTCAATAATCTCCCACTGTAAGAAAGTGTGAGTGTTGCTGGCTGTATTTTTGCCAATGACCCATTCAGGAACAGACTTTGTACTGCTGGAATTGAGAATTTTAATGAGTTTTTCCCCATTGTCAAACAGCCTTAATTGGGGGGAAAAAAACACCAAAGATTGTTCCAAGGTTGGCTGTATTTGTGATTTGAGCTTTTAAGTCTTTACCATTTTAAAAGATTTCATTTTCATCCAGTTTAGCTAGAAGCAGTCTGTCACTTCAGCTTACCAGCCACATACAGCATTGCCAGATGGTCTTGAACAGTGTTTCACAATCCTGGCCCTGAGGTTTTTTTTCTCTCTTCTGACTAGCCCAGTTCGAGCCTGTTAATTAGCTGATAATTTGAATTTGGTGAGTTGGGAGAAGGAAAAGCACCAAAAATACACAAGGCAGTGGTACTCCAGGGCCATTACTTGGCTCACTGAAAATATCCCTTCCACATGCAGTTTTTTTTTTTTTTTCCTATTTTTGTTTGCTTGTGTATTTTCAATAAGATTTGGTACATCTATGATACAAGTTTTTTAGCACTACATAAGAAGGAACAGTCTTGGTCTTCAAATATTCAAGTATTCAAGGACTCTGGGGGAAATGCATTAGTTACATTGTACATTAATTTGTTTGGCAGACAATTTTATCCAAAGCAACTTACAATTTAGCTGAGCAGATGAAGGGTTAAGGGCCTTGAACAGCTTGGTGGAACTACGATTCAAACTCACAACCTTGCCATCAGGAGAAAAGAATATCTTTGTCACTGCACAATAAAGTGTCATACAAATACAAGGAAATTTGATTTGCAATGCTTAGTAGTATAGAAATAATATTAAAAAAAGGGTTGTAGATGCAATGGTACTGCAGCTTGTTAGGGGTATTTTTAGACATTTGAAAGTGTAATAGTGTATTAAAATAAATAAATAGTACCACCAGCACAATATTGGTCAATGGTGGTCGTGTTCCACTTTGCCCACTGCCATACAGTACCTTTTTCTAGGTGTTGTTGAAAACATTATACAGTATATATATGTACTAGTAGTCCAAAGCTGAGCAACACTGCGAAGTAATTTTAATTTGAGCATGACTGGTTTAATTAAGGCATTTTTTCTGCAATTTAATGTGTTTTTTGTGGGGTTTTTTTTTTCACCCTTTGTAGAGATTGATATTGAACGCTGTGTCCGGGAGTCCATCAACCTGTTCTGCTGGACACCCAAGAGCGCCACATATCGGCAACACGCCCAGCCACCTAAACCCACCAGTGATGGCAATGGCTTTGGAAAGACTACAGCCTTCTATTCATCAGATTATCAAGACCTATCGAACACAGACCTGGTGAGTGTGCTAAGTCTTTTCCTTATAAAATGGGGTTTGGGGAGACTGTAGATTATTGACTCATTCGAGTACTATGGTGCCATTTATTCATTTGGAGAAAGCTGTTAGATTAGACTTCTGGTTTTAGTGTAACACCAGCTGAGCCGGTGGTTTGAGCTCAATACCATTTTTTCTGAGAATATTGAGCCCATTATGCACTATCAATAAAGTTCTGGACACAAATTAAACTCAGTGCTAAACGAAATTATTGTCCAACAATGCCAATTGGAGTTCAGTAAGTCTACTTTAGTCCAGATCTGCAGGAGGTTGGTAATTGAATCTCCACTGAGACCATGCACACCACACACATGCAGTTAGGAATAAATCCTTTCTCACTGTCAGGTTCTTAACCACAGATGGTAAGATACACATTGCCGACTTCTAAAATGTGAAGACTGACTTGTTGGTTTATATGTGGGGTTTTCTGAGGCGAATAGTTTTAATATTAACATGGAAAGTTGGACAGAACAATCAAAAGAAAGAATCGAAAGAAAGAGGTGACAAAATGGTTGTGTGTGGGAGAGAAAGGTTTATTATGACATTTATGCTTGAATTTATTGTGAATGTAATTAAGAAGCTTAATAAGAAACTTACTGAATCCATTATCTACCACCCATAATGTGTCAGTTTTAAACACATATTAAATCTAGCGCATGTCTTATTTTTAGTGTCCAATGCTGTCAGTAGAAGTTAACTTTCAAAAAAATCTAATTAAGTCCATGATGAGGCTTGAAGTGTCAGAAACGAGTTTTGCCATTAAAACAATTCCGACCACACACATTCAGATAAGAATGAATCCTTTACCAGATGTTCCATTATATGTCACAGATTTCTGAAATTGTGGGTTTGCACTGTGGCTGGGGATTATAATGGTGACTTGGGAAGCAGTTCGAACATGGTGAACCTGGGAAGCAGTTGAAACATGACTTGGTAGTGGAGATTTCAAAATAAAGAGGTGAGAATGAAGGGAACTGTGTGTGGGCGAAGTTTAGCAAACAATAATTGGCTCAAAACAAGGAAGGAAGCTACCAGACATTGTGTACATTAATTCTGACACATTATACAAACAAACTGAATGGTTCAGTGGGGCCAGAATTCTGTCATGACAAATGGGTCAGATGCAAAGCACCCTTTCTTAAGTCCCCTAACATACCCTTGGTTTCTATTTTTATTCTAGGTTTGAGGTTTAAGAGCACTCTGCAGTATCTGTCTGTTGCTCTGAGTTTGTTGTGCTTATATGGCTTTACATGGGAAAGAGATTATTTGTACTTTAGGCTACTGTTACTGCTGTAAGCTTAAAAATAACATGACAAAGTTAGAAGATTGATGTTTAACAAGGTGCATTTTATGAAGAATGTCTGGGCTGGATTTGGATTTCATTCTTCTAAGTTAATTACTGGCCAAGTCTGACCCATGTGGAACACCATCCGGTTGTTGCTAATGAAATATAATGCCACATGTAAATATTAATGAGGTGTGACTTCTGAGAACTTCATGGCGATCAACAAGGCCAAAACGAGCCATATTTCAGACCAAATTCTTCTTCAGATGGCATTGAACAAGTAAAAGAAATGGAAGCCAAATTGTGGGTTTAGTTTTCAGTTCAGAACTAGAGTTACTGCAGACTGAAACAAGTCCACTGATAGACGCAGTTCTGGTGATCATCTTGTGTACTCTTTAGCAGAGGGTGCCATACATATCCAGTGCTGTTTGCCCTCACCAGGTTGGACTGTCATCATGAATCTGCTGGTGTGTGTCTTATTTATGGTGCAAGATGAGCAGTCATCTCCAGATGGTAGCAGAGTTCAGGGGTTGTTAACATGCACACAGGGGCCTCAGGCTTCCATCATAAACATGTCAAGCCTCTTGACGCCTACCCAACCTTCACCCCCACCACCCAGGCACGAGCCAGACCCTCTGTCCATACTCTTATCATTTCATAGCCAACACCTACCAAAATCCTATCCAAGCTAAACTCTACTGACATTCTGCCCAAACCTCTCTGAGTTTCTGCCTAATCTCTAGCCAAATTCTGCCCAGACATATCTCTCAGTTTCTGCTTAAACTCTACTCAAACTCAACCAGTCCTGTTTTTCAGGATCTGCCTAAACTCTTCCCAAATATTACTTAAACTAGACAAAGTCTGTCTCCCAGCCTCTCCCCATACACCACCCAAACTCAAACTCAGCCAAGTCTGTCCCTCAGCCTATTCCTAGATTTTACATTAACTCTAGCAAATCTGTCTCTCAGCCTCTGCCTAAACTCCCAATTTCTACTTAAATTCAGCCAAGTCAGTCTCTTAGCCTCTTCCTAAACTCTATTCAAATACAACCAAACCTATTCAGCGCAAACTTGACCAGATCTTTCTTTTAGCCAATTCTCAAACTTTACTCAAATTCAACCCAAACTTGGCCAAGCCTATGACTCAGCCTCTACCTGAACTCTACTCAAACTTGTCTCTTTGCCTCTGCCTAAAATATTCAATTTCAGCCCAAACTTGACCACACCTATCTTTTAGCCAATTCCACACTATTTAAATTCAGCTAAAGCTCAAACAAGCCTGTCTCTCACCTCTCAGCTTCTGCCTAAACTCTACTCAAATTCTACTTAAACTCAACCAAACCTGTCTCTCAGCCTCTTACCAAACCTTACTCAAATTCAGCCCAAACATAACCAAACCTGTCTCTCAGCCTTTGACCAAACCTTACTCAAATTCAGCCCAAACATAACCAAACCTGTCTCTCAGCTTCTGACCAAACCTTACTCAAATTCAGCCCAAACATAACCAAACCTGTCTCTCAGCCTCTGACCAAACCTTACTCAAATTCAGCCCAAACATAACCAAACCTGTCTCTCAGCTTCTGACTAAACCTTACTCAAATTCAGCCCAAACATAACCAAACCTGTCTCTCAGCTTCTGACCAAACCTTACTCAAATTCAGCCCAAACATAACCAAACCTGTCTCTCAGCCTCTGACCAAACCTTACTCAAATTCAGCCCAAACATAACCAAACCTGTCTCTCAGCTTCTGACTAAACCCTATCTAAACTTTTCCCTGAGTTTATTTAACCAGCAGCTTATAAACCAAATCTGGCCTCTTTCAGTTTTTCCGAGTGGCCCATATGAAGTTCTGAGTGAAAGTCTCATTAATCTACTAGACAAGGAAATGAGTAAATATAGATTATACATGAGTGATTTTTCTAAATGTTTGGTTCAGCTGGGAAAAAAAAGTTAGTCCCTATTGCCAGGTGCTTTCCATGTGTTACCCACATGTTTCAGATAGCGTTAGCTTTACCCTCATTCCTTCTTCATCTTTGTTAACATTCATCATGACTTTCTTCACACCACAGTGATGGAAATCAATAGTGAAAATTGACAGATCCAGCTGGAAATTGGCTGAAGAAATACTTAATACTTAATAATACTTAATGTTACCTGCTGAGGGTATACTGTTTTGCCTCTTGTCTGTGTGGTCCACTAGCACTTTTTTATCCATAGATATATGTAGTTGTGGCTGTAGTAGGTACTTATGTTATTTAATGACTTCCAAAGGCTTGGGCTCTGTGTTTCTTGTTATGTTGTACCTCAAAGTCATCCAGATAGTTTTGCAAACCATTTGGAGGTGTTTGTTTTGTTGCTTTCCTTGAAAATCCATCTTTGTAGGATTGCTGTATCAGGTTGAGATAATGCATCTCCAATTTTCCTCACTTACTGCAGACCTTCATTTGATGTTCCAAAGTCAGAGAAAGCTTTCATTTCTGCATTCACTGGCAGATGCCCAAAGCCCACTCTACACCTCGAAAACGCTCTCGTCTGCTCTAGTGCGTGCTGAAGCGCTTGTCCTAATTTTCCACCATTCTGCAGTTGAGCACGGCCTCATGGCTGGCATCCGTGGCCACTTCTATTTCTCAGAACGCAGTAGCAGGCAGGAGATTTCTCCTTATTATATGAGATGTCATACGAAACACTGTATAGCACAACACCTTACAGTTCTGACAGAAAAAGTAATTTTGGTCAGACTTTAGAGCAGCACTGATCATCTAGACTGACATTTTCCCTTTTCTTTCTCCAGTATGTTCTATTTAACTTTATAAACACAAATGCAGTAGATGAAATAATACATCACCATTATATGCTTACTAAAGCCTTTCTTCTTCTTCTTTTTCAACATTTGTTGGCTGAATGATAGCTGTGCAGTGACTGAAACTATAAAATGGCTATGGCATGGAGCAGGTCCTCCTTAAGGAAGTGCGCAAATGTAATAATGTTACTCTAATGTTTTAAGCCGTATACACTCAATCAAAGCAAATAATTTCAATGGGGTGTCATCAAGTATGTGAATTCTAACTAGCTAGCTAAAACTAACTAGTTAGTTATAACAACACAAGACAGACATTACAAAAAGCAGGGTTTTTTTTAATTCTTTAAAATAATGTCATTGTAGTCAAATAGGTTAATAATGTCTACAGACAAGTATGGAGAAACAGATAAAGCTTGGCAAGTTTCCTTTGTGATATCCCGAACCAATGTCCTTGTTGAAGCACTGTCTGAGGAGTCAGGGTGGAGACATGAGGAATTTCTCATGTCAGATAAAATGGGATGTTTATTGATTCATTTTAAGATTGATTCATTTCACTAATGCTCCAGTATTTCACTGATGGCCATGAATTCATTCATAGTGACAATCTATTTGCTGTGAGTTTCAGGATTCAAACACACAGTCAGATATCAGGGCTTTCTTATGCTAGATTATTCTCATTTATACACCAGCACTTCTGAATTGTCAATTCCAATTAGTCAGAAAGGGTCAATTTTTTTTCTTAAATTCAAAAGAGGCTGGTGAGGGAGTGACTGCTAACGGTTGCTGTAACATAAGTGATAACAGGAACTAACTTGTTTTGTGGACGTTCCACAACATTAAATGAGGCTATAAATGGATAAAAAGTATAACAGGTCATTTGCAAATGCTGTATGGGGATATAAGGGGAATAAAACACTTCAAGAATATAATCAACTTCTGGGTGGTAATCTTTACTGTGCTGCAGGCTGGGCAGCATCACACCACCCCATCATTTATTTTGATGGTTAAATGTTGTGTCTTAGACTGTGTGGTCAGGCAGCTTTTAGTTATTTTGGGTTGAAATCAGTTTAATCCTACCAAACCATTTCTCACTTGTCATTCATTTTGATGGGTGCTGCTGCTTGTCTCATTTCCATGGTGGAATAATAGGTGTGGTGTTGTCTGGATGTTAACTGATGCCGACTGAGGTGGTGATTGTCATTTCTGAGTCATTATAGCTAGATGTGTGTGCAGAGAAGCCATCCTTCATGCACTCCTGATAAGACATGCCACTGTGTGGACATTTCATTGCTAAAATAGACATCGGTGCCAGTCTGTAAGCCATTTCTGCTTCCAAGCAGCTGTATTATAAAAAAAGACTCGTATGATTTCAGATAGTTGAGTGCTTGTTGAACTGTTCATCCTTACCATAAGCGCATGCTGTAGGGCTGGTGTACGTGTCAGGTAGGCTTGATTGTTAATAGGCTACATGCCCATATACTGTGTAGTCAATATCTATGCTAGGGAGTAGCACAATGCATCAAAATCATGCAGCTACATGTCAGGAATCTGAGCCTACAGTGGGAGAAACTGGACGATTGGAAGATTTGGGAAAAATACACGCGAACTGTCCAGTTTTAGTGAACCTGTGCCCACTGTAGCCTCAGATTCCTCTTCCTGTGGTCTTCTGCTGTTGTTGCCCATCCGCCTCAAGGTTTTAACGTGTTGTGCATTCTGGGTTGCCTTTCTACTCAACACGGATGTAAAGAGTGGCTCTTTGGGTTACTCAAACCAGCGCAAACCAGTATAGCGGTTATCCTCTGGCCTCTCTCATCAACAAGGCGTTTCCACCTGCAGAACTGCCGCATACTGTATAGTTTTGGTTTTTCACACCATTCTGAGACTGATGTCTGTGAAAATCCCAGGCAATCAGCAGTTTCAGAAATCCTCAGACCAGCCTGTCTGGCTCCAGCAAGCATGCTGCAATTATGGTTTTATGCATTGCATTGCTGCCACATGATTGGATATCTGGCTGATTGGATAACTGTGTGAATGGGCAGGTGTACGCAAAGTCCTATTACAGTGATGAGTGAGTATATATTAACCACGGTTGTGTCTACTGATCATCATATAGCATATAAAAAGTAAAAAAATATCTTCCCTATGTAAAAAATAATCCTGTAATCAATTCAGCAAAGAAAATGAGCTAGGTAGTCAACTTTTTGAACATGCTGTATTACTGATCAGTTTTTGTGAAAACTCTGTGTGCTATATCTTGCAAACCTTTATCACATCCTTGTGAGGGGAACAGAATTATAGTACATTTGTTGCTACCTTCAGATTCGACCAAATATGGTAATTTAGAAACTGGCAGCTGTGATGTTCCTCCCAATTAAGATGCCAGTTCCTGCCCCATAAGATTTAAATCATCCAACAGCTACCAATATAGGACGATATGGCCAGGCACTACATTTTTTTATTGTAACTTGCATTCAGGGTGGCTGAATTTACTTGGCTAGAACGCTAATAGCCTAATAGAACAGACACATACATACGATTGGCTAGCGTCTCACTAATCGACAAGCAGGGCCAGTCACATTCTCACTGAAATACGGCCACAGGTGGATATAAAAACATCTATCTAATTCTGTCTTCCAAGTAGGACAGCTTTTACCTCAGGGGGAACAAGTGCTGCCCCCAAAAAAAATGTCATCGGGTAACTACTGAATGGAACATGGATTATTTTGAAGGCCATGGACCGTGATAATATTGTGCGTATTTAATATTACGGTGTATCATATGACTGATTATTGGCTCAAGTCTTATTTTGACCTTTGAGTGCGAAACTAGTTTCATTCTGAGAAGGATTAAAAGATTATTATTAATCCTCTTAAAGATGCATTCCTTTAAAGCCGTGTGGTACTCGGTTCACTTCCCTGCTGTCCTGAGTATTCTGAGGTCCTTCATGGGCTATACGAGGTTGTCAGTGAGAGGAACTTGAATGTCAAAATGCGGCAACGAGGTCAAAGCGAACCACTGTATTGTTGTTTTCTCTCTCTCTTTTTTTTTTGCTTCTAATATTATCCAGCACCTTTTCATTTCCCGTCTGGAGCACCTTTTTGTGCTCTCTTGGTTGACCAGAATGTGGCACGCCTATAAATTCACCTCAACTCGTCCAGTTATACCCCTCTTTGCCATTTCACGCCCCCTCGTCTCTTTCTGTCTTTCTATTTTCTGGTTTTCTCTCTCACATCGCCATTGCCATGCCTATGCCCACTGAAGCAGATATGAATGATCATTCACATGCAGTTCCAATAATTTGTTTGTTTCTGTCTACGATGCTTGGACACACACTTTCAGCTTTTCTGTGTTTATCTATTCCTCTCTACCCAAGCTCTCTCTCTATTTTCACTCTCTTTCTCTTTTTAACATATTAGACTTCTCAGCGTTACACATAGTCAAGGTTCCTGTCACTTGTTCAGTAATTCAGCCCGTTCATGTCATTCTCATGAATGCCTTTAAGAATCGTCTACTGCTTCTATTTAAACACAGTATCTGAATTCTTCCGCTTGTGGAGCACTATGTTGACACTATTTCATACAATAGTATGTGATCTGATATACGAGGTGCATCCCAATACTCTAATTCATACATCCCTGATCCTTTAGATAATTCACATGGACTTGTGTGGCAGACGTGCCACATAAACTAAGCTTAACAATAAACAACTAAAAGCCACGTCATTGCTTAACACACACACGGTTAAAACTTAAAACAGATCATTGTTGCTATGTTGAAGCGATGTTGTTTTTAACCTTTATAGAAGGAGTCTCCAGTGTCAGAGCTTTGTGACAGTCACAGTGATTTGTAAAGTTCCCCAGTTTCTCGATAAAATGACATTACATTTTTTTCGTCTTATTAACTTCAAGTTTTTTTTTTTTTAAGAATGTAAACAATAGCTTGCTTCACGGATCTTTCACAACATTAAATGTAACTATAAACCATTAAAAAGTGTGACACGTCCTTAGTTGCTAATTTTGAAATTGTAATTGTTGGCAGCTGTTGTATAATCAGAATAACACACTTTGGACTGCATTGTTGTGTGAAAATAATACACTTCAGGGTGGTATCACAACCCCCCGGTGTGTATAATATTACATTCCTAAGTGTTTTATTCCATACATGATAAACAAGTCATCATTTGGCAGATATATTTGTTGTTGATTCCTCTTGTTCTTTTTTTTTTTCTCTTCAAAATTATGAACACAGACTACTGCCATCCTTGATCCTGTCCCAGAAGTGCCGAACTATTGTCTCTCTGTCTCTCTGTCTCTCTCTCTCTCTCTCTCTCTCTCTCTCTCTCTTACACAGTCCCGTGAGCCCCTGAAACTCTCCGAGCTCAAGGCTGAAGTGTCTCCACGGATCTCAGCTGAGGATCTGATTGATCTGTGCGAGCTGACTGGCCCGGCTCACTTTAAAACTCCTGTAAAGAGACCCAAGGCTGTCAAAACCAAGATCGTGGCAGTAGACATCCGGAGCAACGAGGAGTATCCTTCAAACACTTCAGTTGCAAACTTACACTCACTCCCTGACTCACTCGTATGGCCAGAAGGTGCCACAGTTACATCTTGCTTATTTCCAAACCCTCTCTTTAAACAGCAGATGAGTTAGATCAGTGAGTTCAAATGAACTCAAGCCAGTTCAGAGTACCACAAATGTCACTACAAGGTGATATATAAGACACTTCAGGTTAGTATTTAACTTTCAAATATAAGGAAACATTTCAGACCAGTATAAGACCTTGCACAGTAAACAAGTATTTATTGCAGAGTGGGTGTGTGTTTTATTTCCTGGTGGAGATCATTTAGAACTGTCTGGCAGCTCTGAGCTTTGGAGAAAAAAAACTTTACTTTTTAGTTGCTGGACTTAAGGTTAGGCTTAGAGTTAGGCGTAGCATTAATTAGCTGCATTAATAATTATGTCAATGGAAGGTCCTCACAAGGATATAAAGACAGAAATAGACTTTGTGTGTGCGTGAATGAATTTTCCCTTAAAACCCAGCATTGAACACGTCAAACTGAAGCCACTGATCCATCGCTGCAGGCTTACTGCACTCACACACCACCTGCAGTCTCACCTTAAAGAGCTCTGAAATTGCCTACACACACACTGCCTACACAAGCAGCATAGACGAAGCACCATGCTCACTCTTACACACACACACACACACACACACACATACATCATGCAGTACCAGCTCATGCTCCATATGGCCTTTATTCTGCATTCCTCTTTACCGTTACAGATTTTTCAGCAGATTTTTTAGCTTCGTGTCGCCAAAACATATTAATCTATTACATGTAGCTGGTAGGACATCAGCAGTTATGTGTCTGAGCTAGTGACTGGATTGTTGTTGGTTCAAATCCCATGTTCAGAGAGCCACTGTTCAACAAGGATCCTCGACAGCACAGCTATATGAAGCTATAAACCGTTGGATAAAAGTGTTTTTGCCAAATGAATAAATGTAAAATGATATCTGAAGGAAATGTTATGCTCTGTGAAATTAAAGTCTTCTTCTGTTATCTTTAGAGCAGAAATGTCAAACTTAACATCCTCTGGCGAAATCCTCTTACTGCATTTCATTTGGCCTGTGTGAACTTCTGGAAAGTGATCATGAAAAGCCCCGCAGCACAGTCTTACTCACATTACAGCAAATATTAATGCAATATAACCATCGAGGGTAAACCGCTAAATGAATGAAACAGTTGTCAGTTTTTTCTCAAAGGTATTAATGTTCAAAGACAATAAAGGCAGTACTTGGTTGTGCATACGTTTATAATGCTTCGTCTGTAATAAATGAATACATTTCATATCACAGTTATGACTCAGAGTTCAAGGTGTACAAGACAGTGGTGAGAGCGGCCATGCTGTATGGTTTAGAGAC
>CM074947.1:5897452-5912249 GCA_037577455.1 Pangasius macronema
ATATGAAGCTAGTGGGTGCAAGTGTTGAGGATGCAGAAGATAGGGATAGGTGGAGAGTGATTATTCACTGTGGCGACCCCTGAAGGGAAAAGCCGAAAGAAGAAGAAGAAGATAATTGAATAAAACATGACATTCTTTATTAAATACAAATTGTAATGATTGGCAAATTGCTGTGGTGTACGAGGAATAAAATGTGCTGTTATAGGAAAATCATTTTTAAAAACTGTGCTAGGAAAATAATTAACTTCAAGGAAGTAACAGTAACTCCTTTCTCCTATTTTCCAAATATCTTGTTTCACTTGCAGATGAGTCACGTGTTGGTCTGTGTTCAACAGTCATCTATGAGAGCATATTCTGGCCAAGGCCATATAATTGAAGAGGTGAAATATATTTTAGAATAAAAGTAAATGCTTTGATATTTTAACAAAGGGCATTTTCATATGGTATATGAGTGTCTGTGGTGTGTGTAATATCTCTGAGCCTGTCTGGCTCTTGCCGCTTATCCTATTCATCAGTGAGTCAATGACACCTTATCTGCATTCACACTGCCTCCATTGTATGTGCAGATAGAGGGGCTGCAGATAACGCCAGTGTGAATTATCACCCTGTCGTTCAGTACTGGAGGCCAGATGAGCTCTATCTGCTCTCCCCACAGACACCCTAGCATCTACTACTGATGATGCAGAAAATGATAATAGCATTTGTACACTGAACATAATACAACATGACCCAAAGGAATGCGACGCTTTTATTTTATTTTATTTTATTTATTTTATAGGGGGCAGACTTTGTGTTTAATCCACCGTAGGTCATTTCTCAGTGAAATGAGGAGAAGATGTCTTTAGGCTAAGATGAACTGTTCTTGCAAATAGACCCAGTTTCCTGGCAGTCCCAAGCAGGATTATGATGCTTTTTTTCCTTTTAAACTAGAAGAACGAACCATTTAAGGTCTCAGAAAAAGAGCGGTGGATTCCAAAATTTGGTCATCGCATAGCCTAGATGGATCAGGTGCTCTTTGCCAAAATGTGAGACTAAAAATACACATTAACATAATATTCTTGGAGAAGTGACCATTTCAAGAAAGGAGAAGGAGAAAAAGAGGGGTGAGGGATATAAAAGGTGAGGCTGGGATTGGAGGAACTGTGATAAGAGGATGGCATTGTTAATTCCATCCACACTCACCTAAATCCCCTTCGATTAGTGTCTACTGCCAGCCGGGAAAAATGCTAATGCCTCTGGCTGCCCATACTGCCAATCACTGGGAGAGCAGGTTTGATGGAAAGCAGGCATGGCAGGCCTGGGAAAAAATGTTTGTGTGCTGTCTGGCACATAGACAGGGACATGACTCTTCACAAAGACTCCGAAGTCACACCGGGCATGCTAAGCGCCAGCGTCTGGCTTTACTCTGACACTGTCATTGTTTGGTCTCTTGTTTCTTGCCACAGACATGCACAGCTGGATGGACACTTTCTTCCTTCACTGTATCCATCTCCACTCAGCGTCGAGTCTCTGATCACCCAATCCAATCAAAACGTGCACGTAAACACTAACTGCTGAATGATTACTAAACTATTAGCCATGATACTAAATCTGATCATCCCTGATTATGCTCATTTCTATAATAAAGACACTAATCAGCTCTAACAAAGGTGCAGGCGGAGAGGGATGAGCAGCAGATTGCTTTATTGCAAGCGCTGATAATTAACATGGCTGATCTCCAGATAGGCATTTTTAACCCTGGTCGCAAAACCAAAAAGGTTTCTGCAGTAATGTAGCAGCGCGCCTAGCAGCTGAGTGACGGATCATTTGCGTTGCTCCATAGTGGGGTTTGCAGAGACACAATTAGAGAGAGAGAGAGAGAAAGAGAGAGAGAGAATGACAAATGGTGTGTTGACGCTGTGTAGGATCATCAAGCATGTGTGAGTTATGAATAAGGGAGAAGCAGACAAGCAAGTGAACAAATAGACATAGCAGCAAAACTGAGACAGAGACACATAATCAGAGAGAAAGATGAACAAAAGGTATCAAGACTGTACAGCCCATACAGCCCAGGACATGTGAGATATGGGGAAAGAGAAAAGTAGAAGGAACAAACAGAAATGAAAAAAGAGAGAGTGAGGGAGCTAGTGCTGGAGCTAGTACTGGTTCAGCAAAACCAAAAAAAAAAAAAAGTTAAATAATTAAAATTTTTTAATGTGTTTATACTACCTACGAAAATACAAAAAAGACCTAAGAACATCACTAACATTTTGCCCTCATTAACAATACCAGGACCTGCAATTTAGAAAGACTGATATCCTCCTGCCATTCCTAATTATTCAATCCTAGTTATTCGGCTAGTTAACTACTAGTAAATTAGCTCAGTGCTCAGAGAGCAAGAGGGATCTGAGTCTGAATTTATTTAACAGTAGCTAAACCTAACAAAATATACTTTAACAATCCAAAGAAAGTGCAACAGTTATCTAGTTAGTTTAACAAGCAGGTTCTGCAGCTAAAGGCTTCTACCAGATAGCAAAATTGGTTGTGGGCCTTAACTGGTTGGATTTAGGCCCACATACCACCACGGGCCACTCCCCTCGAATGGCCCTTAAGCTGCAAAGTCATGCCAAAGCTTAGCCTAAAGCTACTTCACACAAGACTGTGAAAAAAAACTGTGCCATTATACCAGAAGGGCCTAAAGTAAGCCAGATCTTAACAGATTTTTTGCTATCAGGGTCGGTACCATGCCATCCTCTAACCTCAGATTTGATAGATCCAAAGCTGAATTATTATTTTGTTAAAACTCACCAAATCACTTTTTTTTTACATACATATTGTAAAGTGAAAAATTTGGAAAATAGAAATGTATGCCTCTTGAGCAATGATAACAAATTTGACCCAAACACCAATCTATATAATTCAATTCAAGAGAAATTACCATATTTGCAATCTTACTAAGAACCAGCTCACAGTTCTTAAGAGCCGAACCATTGCATATTCCAATGTACAAGTACTTTAACCTTAAAAAACTGTTTTATGCACAAAAACCATCACAATTTCCTGCCACCAGGAATTGATTTTTTTGTTGTTGTTGTTGTTAGATAAATTCACTGAATGGAAAAGTACCAGCACTGGCACTTTGCCGATAGAAAAGCGATAAATGAGAGGTGGACAATGTGTGATTCTCATGGAGGCCCATCTGGCATGTGTGATGTATGAAGACGTAGAAAGTGTGGAATACAGAAAGGAATTGGAAATGAAAGAACAATAAAGAGATGGGAAAAGACAATATAAAAATTGTGTTAATTCCACCATTTAATAGAAAAAGCATTTCTAAAGAGTTCCTCAAGGGTTCTTCAGATACTTAAGGGTTTTTAGCTTTTTAATTGAAGGCTTATATGAGAGGAAATCATTCTGTTGGAGAGTTCTTCATAGAAAATAGAAGCATTGCTCCAGAGGAATTAGCCAAAACCAATTAAGGGTGTAGAACAGTAAGAGTCCCATAATGCATTTCCATTTCATAACCTAAGCATGATGTACTGTATATAAGGATCTAGCTGCCATCCATTCTTTACATAAATAGCACCTTACAGTACTAAGATCACAATTTGTCAAATCTTTCCAACGAAAAACACTTCCAAAGGATGCCTGAGATACGCTATAGTGACAAAATGAACCTCCTACCTCCAAGCTTCTAGATCACTGGCTCTTGGTTCCAGTCTAGAAGTTGCAAACAAAGCGTTTTTGCCAGCGTGGAATGTTTTGAGATAAGGCACAAGCTCCAGCAACAACACTGCCACCATGTTGATGGGAAAAAATGCTAAAATGGGGTGCTGTGACAGGCCAGCCAGTATGTATGGAGAAAGAATGGCATAAAGAGACAACAAAGTGACATAGAAGAAAAGTGGATCAGGAGAAAAATGAAGTTAGATATGAACAGAATGTGAACCCTATGGGGGAATCTGGTATGTGTGTGGTATGGGCGGAAGCCTGATCTCACCTCCCTAGTGCCAAGAAAGAAGGTACACGAGTCACTGCGTGCCAACCTGCAGTTTGTGAACCCTGGACCATATCCAATGAGATGCCAGAGTGAGAGAAAGCATGAGATAGAAAACAAAGAAGATGGGGGGGTGAGAAAAAGAGAGAATGAGATGCCTGGCGCCAGGATCCATGCTTAGCTTGGTGTAAAATGACTGTCACAACTAATCTTTGCCACCTATTCGAATGCCTAGCCCCACCCTGTCAACTGCACACTCTCAACGGCTTACTTTGTCTGCATCCAGCACTTATATCCATCTTCTGGGGGGAGTAATTTCTCTTAAAAATCTCCCCTTGTGGTTCATAAGTAGAGGCCAAGATCTAAATTGTTGGTAGGAGGCTGTGATTTGTGTTCCAGCGCAATTGAGGGTGGAACAAGAGTCATGAAAAATTCATGAAATGTGTGCTCTAGTCTAACACAAAGGCCTGAAGCCATTTTTACAGTCCCATATGAAATTCATATTGCGTGTCACACCATCATTTAATATGTATACAGTCATCTCATGAATAATGATTTAATGATGTATGGCACGCTTTGAGGAGAAAAAAAGTGCCTTTAATACTCTTGACATTCCTGGGACACCTCCTCCGACTGGCCTACAATCAGACACGGGTCATCAAAACACACACTTGACAGTCACATCCCACAATCATACGCACTGTGTGTGCACTGAAAGGCCAGTTTGCCAGAGAACACATTCTCAAGATTCGCTCCAGCAAGCTAATGAAGGCTAATTGCTCATAATGAAAAGGGTGAATATAAAATTCCAGCAATCTGCGTGTAATGACCAAGCAGAGGAAGCCGCATTAGTGCGACTGGCCATTGGTCTCTCAGCTGCTGAATGGATATATGCAGATGAAATGTATGTGTGCACAGATAATTACTGAGCAACTGACAACAGCAGAGATAGATTGTACCCAGCAGTTCAGAAGAAAAAAATAGTATGGAACCCGTCTCACAGGACTAATGATGAGCTTAATGAGGCAGGAAGTGCAGCAGCAAATGGAACAGGGGTTAGCAATATTGTGCAATCTTCATTTAACATTGGAAAGTCTCTGAGACCAGAATACTAGTAATTACTATTACATCTCATTCTATGGAGCTGGCGCAGGTCTGGATGTGGTTTGTCATCATGCAACAGGGGAGACTCAGCAAATAGGTGGTTATTGGCTGGTGCTGGGTTTAAACTGTAGAGTCCAAATGTATAAGGTTTCTTTTCTTGAGATTTGTGGCCTTAGAACGGGTTGTAATTGGGGTCTTGTGCAGTGTGACGTAATAATCTTAAAACACTGCTAAAACCTGCACTGCGTAAAGCAGGGCTGAAATTAAGTTGAGTTGAATGGGTTAAAAAAATCTATTCATTCCTTTGGCAGACACTTTCATACAGATCAACTTAGTGATACCGAATATAATCCAAGAGTATGGCTGTGAGTTAAAGGCCTAGTCCCAACTGGTTCTCTGGAAGTGCCAGGATTTAAAGCCAAACTTCTGGTGCATTGGTTTTGGGATTCGTATTTTCATTCCTTAACTAGCAGCCAGTCAGGGGTTGATTTAATTTTAAAATCAAATCCAATCCAAGCATATGGGTATGAGTTATGGGCCAAGTCCAAAAGCTCAACTGGTTGTATGGATGTTCCAGTATTTTCAGTGTTGATATAGCACCTTCCCAACGTTGGGTTATTTTTAACTCGTATTTTCACTTGTGAACCAGCAGAGAGTCTGGATTGATTTCATTTTAAATCGGACAGAATCCAATCCAAGCATATGGGTATGAAGTGAAGGGCCAGGTCCCAAAGCTCAAGTGGTTCTCAGGCAGTCCTTGAACACATCCTTCACAGCACTGACACAGGACTGTTCAAAGACTCCAGAAACACTGAGTAAAGCACAGACTAAAGAACATCGGAGACGTTGCTTCAATGTGGAATATAATCAAATTAAAAAGCAAATTTGTCATAAAATATAAATAGCTTTCTATTATATTGTGTCTAGATCAATTTTCATCAATTATCCTTGTTGGTGATTTACAGAATGATGATTTAGATATATTTTGAGTCCTTTGACTCCAATAATAAAGCTAACCAGAGAGTCAGATTCAGAACTGTGGAAACTGTATCAGTTCTGGATGGGGGATCAGTGAATCATGTTTTCTGTCTGTTTGCTAATATAAGGGCCAAGGCTAATGACTGGTTTGAAATGTTAGCATAGATGAAAAACATGTTCAGTTTGGAAAGATTGCAAAATGTTTTGCTGGAATCACATAACATAATTCCTTTGCAATAATTTGCTTGTTGGCCATCACTACATATATATGGTAACCTCCCCAAGGGAAACAGAACCTATATGACTCCTCTGACCTTGAACGAAATATCCAAATACCACTAAGCACTACTCTGTTCTGAGCAAACTGCTATAATGAGTTTTTCTATTGATTAAATCAATCACTGTGGTACAAAATGCTTGTATGCAGTTTAGGTGTGCCTCGACCCATTGAGCACGACTTCTAAATGGTCCTGCCAATGGACAGGAAATAATGAACGCGTCGCTCTTAGTGCCTTCTTGGAGAATATCCTGTCGATGAATTTAGATTGAGGCAAGTGAAGTAGGTTTATACGCAGTGGCAATTGGTAAATAATGACTTTGGTGATAAGCGCCGTCCATCACGGCTGACTTTAATAAACTGGAGGGTTAATGTACGCTGATTAGGTGCTGGCCAGCGGGATCTAAAAAAAAAAAGAAGTTAGCATTCTGACATCCAATATGAGACACACTGGGATTTTTCACAAATCGAACCCTTGATCTGAACATAATACGCACATTACCAGTGACACCAGATATTAGATGGGAGGCTAAAATCTAATATTAATAGGGTTTAAGTGATTGCAGTAAAAATGATGTGGGCATACTATTACATGCATATTTAAAGACAGATAACTGCCTTCATAATTTAATTTTTTTAAGTGTTTCAATTCTGTAATGGCCTACTGGCTTATAAAATATAAAACTTGGTAAACATAAAGTTGTAACCCTTTCATTAAAAAAAACACTAAAGGTATAGATCAGCTTCAAATACACTTAAGCTAAACAGATAGCCTTAAATCCTATATTTGTGTTTAGTCCATGCAGTAGCACAGATATTTTAAAAGAAAAAAAATGGGTTCTTCAAGTGTTCTTTAAGGGTTCAAAGCTAATAAATTAGTTCCCACGAAAGGGTCCTACACCCCAAGGCCCTTTCCGGAAGCTAGGAAACCTTTTATTATTCAATGAACCTTGAAATAAACCGTTTTTAAGGGTCTACTGGACAATAAAGTGGTCTGTTGCTTCAGGAAAAGGGTACTACTTGGAACCCTTAATGTTAAACACTCTGTTACAGGGTTCTACTTGGAACCTTTAAGAGTACTGCAGAGAGACAATGGAAGTACCCTTAAGGTTTTTAATTTCTAAGTATAAGGTGACCTGGGTGCTGAAAATACAGCTCAAGAGTTCTTCAATGATTCTGTGTATAAGGGTTTTTAGCTTCATAGAAGGATTCTATCTGGAACTCTCTCTACTAGGAAAACATTCAGTTGTATGGTTCTGTGTGAGACCCTTTAAGCTCTCGAAAAGGGACATCTGAAGAACAGTTAAGGGTTCCAATTTCCAAAGAGTATAAGACGACCTGGCAAGAAGATTCAAAAACAGTCCTTCAGAGGTTCTCCAAGGGTTCTCGGATAAGGGTATTTACATAGCTTCCTAAAGTGATTCTACTTGGAACTTTCTCTATAGAAAAATGCTCAGTTGCTTGATTCTTCTAGACAACTGAGAACACTCAAAAGTGGCTAGTGTTAACTTTTTTTTTTAAACAGTGCTTCCTTCTTTCAGGGTGTGTCGAGTGCCATCATCAATCCCCAACTCACTGTTCTCTTTCTCAGATCAGGTCACATTAATGTCTAGCAAATGGGGGCAGTCGTGGCCTAATGGTCTGAGAGTCGGACTTGTAACCCGAAGGTGAGCCTGAAGGTCGTGGGTTCGAGTCTCGGGTCTGGCAGGGATTGTAGGTGGGGGGAGTGAATGACCAGCGCTCTCTGCCNTCACTTCACTTCACTTCAAATACTGAAAGCAAATGTATAGTCATGCAGACAAAGAAATCGATTGCGAGTCCTATGGTGACTGCGCTGGAATTAAAATCCAGCATCCCTGTGGTTAACTTGAATATTGCCGCAAAAATCCTGCATCGCTGAGAAGGTCTCCCTCTGCGAGCAGAACAGTGACATATAAATTGAGGTAAAAGAAGAAGGGAAAAGAATAAAACTGAGAAGATAACAAGTCAATTGGCAAAGATTGCCCTATTTTGTTGAGTTTCCCACAGCCCAAAATAAAGGAACGCAGTGTATTCAGACACTCCTCCTTTCTGCTAACGCTCGGGTGCCCAAGTATTTACTGTACTGCAATCATCATGGAAAACCTCTGGACATCATGAGTGCTCCACAGCATTCACTGGTAAGCAGGTGTTTACCAGTCTTGCACTGGGAATATCCTTTTTTAGTGTTTCTCTGCTCTAATACACCCACTTGGTAATGACCTGATGAATTGGGTCAGGTGTGTTCGAGCAGGGGAACTCCAGGAGCAGGACGCACAGGAAACATGACTGTAAGCGGAGATTGCAGCACCACATGCCCAGGGAAAGGGAAGCTTAGGTATATTAATAAAGCAGCATGATGCAAGGGCTTGAAACATACTTTTAAAAAGCCCCCTCGGGTAAATGCGGCTGTCACGGGTGCCGAAAGCGAAGTTGAGGTCCACAAATAGGACACGTTCATTTCATTTCATCCTGAAGTTACTGCAGAGAAAGAATTTGACCTGCAATAATGTGAGATCAGGGTTAGGTTCATGTGAAGCTCAGGGTGCTCTCTGGAGGTTTGGCGTGCGTGTGTGTGCGTGTGTGTGTGTGCGTGCGTGCGTGCGTGCGTGTGTGTGTGTGGTTTGCAGTCGTCCTCACATAGTTCAGCATTTCATGTTAGGACATGAAGCCAAAAGCCGGCAACCCGGCGCGCGCTCTCAGTCTTAGCTCTCAGTCAGAAGGACACATTAATTCACACTTGCACTCAAATCAGGCTTCCTGTGCTGTCCTTAAATGGTTTGTAATACAATATAGCATGAGCATAAATTAGCTGTAAACAAACTAACTGATTTAAGGAATTCGTGCATTTCAGGAACTGAGGAAATGAAACTGTCGGGTATTTTGCGTGGATATTTTAGATGCACCAGTTGTTTAGTGTATATATGTATTATAATTATTAATACCTGTCTCTGTGCTCAGCTGAACCCATAAATGATCCACTAATGCATCAGTTTGCAGATAATACAGATAATAACACAAGTTATGTAATAAAAACACAAGTCGTCAAACTCTATACGTTTGCACGCTGCAGCATTTTTGCAACAAATGCATTCATAATAATGCAGAAGGGAATGTCTGTGCTTACCTTCCATCAAACTCTGCGCTCACTCCGATCCAGCAAATCCACAACACGATCAACTTTAGCAACATTTCCGCGCGCGTTTCCACACAAACCCGACACACTGCGCAGCGCTCCGTTATCTCAGCAGGCTGGGAAATAAATACGATTCAGGCAGAGGTCGAGAAGTTCACAGAAGGTCCGACATGGGAAGAGCACAGTGCTGTTGCTGCTTCCAGTTCATGCAGAAGGTGTGAAGTGCACTGCTCTGGTGCTGAGAGCCCAATGCCTCTATATACCGCGGAAAGCCAAGTGCACTCTGCTGGCGCTCCCAAGCTGATGGGAGATTCACGAAGGAACCGATTCCTTCTGAACGACTCCCTCAGGAAAATCAACCCGACGAATCGATTCCTAAGACGATAGAATCGGAAAAAGGTTTAACAGGAACACAGGCTAAATCACACCTTAACCACATGCTGTCCTGGGTAGGTGTGTGAGATTGAATTCCTAACATTCCATGGATATATATATATTAATAATAAACACATTCATTTCCATTAAAGTCTCCTCTGGTGCTGCATGAACAAAGGCAGCTGTCTGATTTCTGGGCTTCTGACAGTTTTAGTCCTACTGCATAGTTTTGTTCCCTTTTTGCATCAGCAAATGTGTGTGACGTCATCGGGCTCATTAACAGCAGATGTAAGGAGTGTGAATTAGTGAAATCAGCGCAAATCTCATTCTCTGAGTTACAATTCTGTGTTTTGCGCAGAGTTATGATTCTCTTGTTCATCTAATAAATACTTCAGTTCACTCAAACCGATTTTGAAATTTCCTGCAAACTAAAATGGCAATCTCACAAACTATGGCACTGTTAGAGGAAGTTATGATTTGTCCTGTTTAGCACAACAAGTCTAAACCTAAGAAATTAAAACAGTCGCTCATTTCTCACAGACTTTTTCAACCCTGTCTTACTTGTCAAGGCAATTTGAGGTATAGTCCTATAGTAATAATAATAATAATAATAATAATAATAATAATAATAACAATAATCATAACAATAACAATAATAATTGTTATAATAATAATAATAATAATAATTGTTGTTCTAATAATAATAATAATAATAATAACAATTGTTATAATAATAATAATAATAATAATAATAATAATTATTATTATTATTATTATTATTATTATTATTATTATTTTCCTTATCCATATTAAATCCAGTAGCCATGTTATATCCTAAAGGCAAACCCTCAGAAACTGTACAGTGTCTCAGAATCAGAACTACTGTACAGTGATGGAAATGAATCAGAACTCCTACAGTTGACTCACTTGTTCGAAAGAATCGACTCAGAAAACTGACTCGTGATGCCGGGGGACAGCTGCTATTATCTCTAATGTTTTGAGAAGCATACTTGCTCACTAAGATGTAGAACACACTGCTTCTGTGTATTTGTGAATTCCGGAGACTTTGAGTAATGTCTCGAGTAATAAGTATGGTACGATTTTATCTATGAAGAAATAATAATAATAATAAAAAAATTTCATAGGACTAGGATTACGTGACTTTGACCGTCTCTTAAATGATGATGTAAAGGGGCGTGGTCTTAAGTGCACGTAGTGTTATGAGGTGTGGCCTGTTGTCTAGGACTTTGTCAACATGCTTCTTCTTTTTTTTTTTTTTTTTAAATAAATCAAATTGGCTGATTAATCAAATTGTAGTAATAAGATTGAAAAAAAATTGCAAAAAAAATCCTCACAGGAATTATTGCAAAAAGTATTTAGTAGAAATGAACTGATAACTTAAGTGTAAAGTTCTAGAAACACCTTTACAAAAACAACAAAAAAAACAGTTTACATTTTTTTTAATTCATCATATTTCATTCATCTCAAGCTGGCCACACGTTTGCAGGCTACATTAAACTATTCTACTTTTTCATAATGTACAAAAGAAAAGTATTTTGTTTGATAAACTGCAGTAATTAATCAAGCTCAAGCCTGTGTCAAGTTTGCAAAGCATACGCTCTTTTTTTTTTTTTTGCACCCTGATAGGCTACATAATATTATTATTTCTTTTTAACCTCAAGCCCAATAAGCAGGACCATAACACAGTCCTGAGATAATGTATTATGGAATATTTATATAATAATTAAAAAAAATCTTTTTTTAAGAATCTAGGAATCTTATAATCATCAATGAGGTAATTCCCATAACTTACTGAAAGTATAGAGGCATTTTATTTATTTATTTCTAATAAATTAAAGCCCTTTACGCTCCACTGGACTACTGATTACACAAGTTTAAAATAAACGTCTGGGCATGAGCGGTCACATTGCACCTCTAGCTAGGGAATAAAGGGGCTGAACAATTGTGTATAGCAGCACATGGGCTACAGTCAGTAATTACATAGTGACCTATATGGGAAGGTAACCTGATAAAATGATAACTGTACATACACGGTAGGTGTATCTAATAAAATGTCCTCCTAGCATACAGTGGCTATAAATCCACACACCCCTGTTAAAATAGCAGGTTTTTGTGATGTAACAAAATGAAACTAAGATCAGTCATGTCAATGTTTCCTACCCTCAATGTGAAATTACAACATATAAAAATAAAGTGAAAACTGAAAAACAAAAACATTTTATGGAAAAATAGGAAAAAATAAGTGAGCGCACCCCCTACACTAATACTTTGGTAAAGCACATTTTGATTTTATTACACCTCTCAGTCTTTTTGTGTAAAAGCCTATCAGCATGGTACACCTCGGCCTGGCAATATTTACTCACTCTTTCCTGCAAATACATTCTGAATCCATCAAATTGTAAGGGTGTCTCCTATGGACAGCCCGCTTCAGGTCACTCACACATTTTTAGTTGGATTCAGGTCTGGGCTCTGGCTAGGCCATTAAAAAAACATTGATCTGCTTTTGGTTAAGCTATTCCTTTGTTGATTTGGATGTATGCTTTGGGTCATTGTCGTGCTGAAAGGTGAAATTCCTTTTCATCTTCAGCTTACTAACCTGAAGGTTTTGCACTAAAATCGACTGGGATTTGTAGCTATTCATGATTCCCTCCACCTTGATAAAAGTCCCAGTCCTGGCTGCTATAAAGCATGATGCTGCCACCACCATGCTTCACTGTGGGTATGGTGTTTGGTGTTGGTCTCATCAGACTGTAAAACATTTTGCCACATGCTTTTTTTGAGAAAGGAACATCCATCTAGCCACCCTATCCCATGGCCCAGACTTGTGAAGAATATGAGAGATTGTTATCACAGTGCAGAGAGTAATCAGTACTTGTCAGATATTCCTGCAGCTCCTTTAATGTTGCCGTAGGTCTCTTGGCAGCCTCCCTGGTAAGTTTTTGTCTTGTCCTTTCATAAATTTTGGACGGACGTCCTGGGATGTCAGTGTGGTGCTCCATTTTCTCTATTTGTTAATGATGACCTTCATGGTGTTCCATGGTACATCTAATGTTTTGGAAATTCTTTTAGACCGCTCTCCTGATCGATACCTTTCAACAAATGAGATACTGTACATGCTTTGTAAGCTCTTTGCAGACCAAGGATATGTCAAGAAACAGCTGGCCTTTATTTGGGGTTAATCAGAATGATTTCATTGATAGCAGCTGTATGATAATTACTTTTGAACAGAGATCGAATGTGATCAGTTCTTTCTGAACATAGCCACAGTCCCACATGGTTATTGTAAGTTTTTATTTTTTCCCTAAAATGTTTCTGCTTGATTTTCATTTAATTTTTTTTTAACATCACAAAACCTGCCATTTTATCAGGGGTGTGTAGACTTTTTATATTTATTGTGTATAAGTGAATTATACTGACAGCTATAAAAAAATAAAGAAATAAAATAAAAATAAATAAATAAATAAAAGCAGAAACAAGTCTCAAAACACTTATCTTCTCCATTAGATCTTCCAAATGATTCAAACCTGGCTGAAGATTCATGTGTTCTTCTGGCACTGTTCGCATCTCATTAAGAGCTTTCCTCTGATATGTCTAACTGATTGTTTTTTATTTTCCCAAAATGTTCTTCTGCTTCCAAGAATTCAAAGATGCCTAATATCCAGGTCAGTTAATTACTTTCCTATAGCAACATGTCCCAAATGTTTGATTTCTCCTGTACAACAACACTTTGCCAACCATTTTAAAAAAAAATTATGAACAACATCTTATATACTACTTTTATAGTCACATTTAATGTTGTGGAACGAGCAAGTTCACCACATCCATGATCATTTTTCAACATTATAATAAAAGTTACTGTAATAACCTGTGTCACCTGTCAAGATGGCGGCGCACATAGTTGCTACGGCTCAGTGCTTCTACAGGCAGTTTTAAATTTCGTTGTACCTGTGACAATGACAATAAAGGCATATTCTTCTTCTAAAACAACATATTTCTTAGTCTGTTTATTATTAGCATTAAATTATGTGGTGTGTCCCTATCTAAGAGGTCACTAGAAGTAGAAATGATACTACAGTAGAAATGATAACCTATTAGAATGAGTGTATTCAGTTAAACAAGTGATCTCAATTACAGGTGGCACTGTAAGAGCTGTAGATATATATGCCAATTAATTTTCTTAAAAAAAAAAATTCTGAAAAATTTTAGGAAGCTATGAACCCTTACATATACAAAGAACCCCTTGAAGAACCCTTTTTCTAAGAGTGTATTTAGCTTCTTCCCCGATACACTTCCGTGGTATTCAGGGGAACCTCCTCAAACCATGAGCCAAGGCTTCAGGTGTTTCTGACAAGCTGAGACGAGATATGTTAGGATGCCAGAGGCTTTTTTGTGTATATACACACGTTTAAACACATATACACACACACACACACACACACACCTATTCAAATATGGAGCTGCAAAGCGAGAGAGACTTAGTGACTTCAGGCATGTACATTTTCCATTTAATGAGTAAGCAAAAGGTGTGTGAGGCCAAACACCTGCATGATCTCATAACGTCCACAGGGTGAGTGAAAGTTCAGAGGCTCAGTGTGTGGGGAGATAAAGTAAATAAAGTTAAAGTTTAAAGATATTTATTAACAGAGAAATACTTCTTCACCTTATTTGTCTGCTTCTCACAGTACTATACCAGGGCTAAACAAAAATCATGACTGCTTACGTTACTGAAGCCAGTGAGGGTTCAGCTGATTTACTAGATCAGGGTTTCTCAGCTCTGCACGCCTGCAGGTTCATTTCAGGTTCTGCCACTTCTAATGCATCTGATTCATCTTGTATAGGATTTGATAATTTGCTCATGAACTGGATCAGGCATGCTATGCATATGGAATATTAAAACTATGCAGGTCTCTAG
>CM074947.1:5963094-5983523 GCA_037577455.1 Pangasius macronema
ACTTGGTTACCCATGGCAATGGAAATAAAAACCAAAATTCATTATGGTTAATTTACTGAGGTGTGATGTGCCATGTGGTAGGAAATCTCTACACAGTTATGACTGGAAAGTTGTCAGTTCAGATCTCAGTGGTAGTTTGTTGAGCAAGACCCTTCACCCTCAACTGTTCAGCATTATATGTGGATTGGATTTGGAAAAAGTCATCTAGAAACACAATGTATTCCTAAAGGGACAATAAAAGCACAAGTGACTCCAATTTACTTTAAAGTCAATGTGAACCATGACAATTTATTACATTGTTTTTTTTATTATTATTTTCTTATGATTTTTACTTTAATTAAAGGTTATATTTCTCTATATTTCAGTGTGAAATTCAGCGAAACAACCACAAAGACCTTTTTATATTAACCACAAAAACCTTTTACAATTCATAGTCTTTTTTTTTTTAACCCATCTTTACCAAGGGTGACCAAAGTCCCAGAAGTCATCTGTGAATGTATTAGTTCAGGTATTGGTTTTCCAACCACAGCAATAAAGCTCATTAATGGCACAGGCACACAGATGGAGGCAGACAGAATAAAAAAGCGAGACAGTGGCACATATTTCAGACACAGTGAGCGTCAACTTAATTTCTCCAAGAAGCACAACCTCTTCGGTTTTGTCTTTCATCATTCTGCTGGAAAAATCCCTAGTTGGCAAGAGCTGATAACTGCTCTGGCAAGAAGGGCTGGGATTTGGGGGAAAGACAGCATGAATGTCTAAATGAGTGGCTGGCAAGGTTTAGCACTTGAACTGGAACTTAAGACCATATGGCCTCCATTAGCTAAATCCATGGAATGGAGGACAGAAATGAGCTTGGGCAGATTCAAGTTTTCGTCAGCTGCAGTGGCTCTTCAGGTTCACAGCTCTGTATGGTGGATGTCTTCGATATCATGTTTCCAAACAGATGTTCACAGGGCAACCAGTATGCTAGAAGTGGTTATCGAGTGGGATTGCGAGATGGCCAAGACGAGGCATCCACAAGGCATCCAAAGCAAATTACTCTTGGATGATACTCTGTAAGAAGAATATTCCATCTTTCCGTCTTTACTGCTATTTTTTTAAAACATGCATTTCAGGATTATTACTGTGAATATGACAAGTGTAAACGAACACAGTGTGCAGTGTTATTGAAATGTGATCAGATAGTTTAGATGGGTTAGGACAGGCAATAAACTTGACACAGTGCAGCAATGTTCATATAATGCGGACACACGGAAAGAACGTAGTCCTTTTGATTTTTACTATAGGTGATTACCCATCTCGGTCCGGACGGACCGTCCCATTCATGGTGACATGTAAAATATTTAGCGATTTCATGTCAAATATTATAAACAGGAAAAAGCAATCTTCTCTCTCTCCAAAACTTTGTGGTAGTTGTGGTTTCCCATGAGCTGTGTCTCAAATCATACAACACATGGCAAAACATTAATCTAAAAGACTCAGATGATAGTGACGCTGGCAGAGCGGGTTACACTGCCACCTCACAGCCACCTCCAGGGTCCCTGGTCCTATCCTGGGCTTGAGTTATTGTCTGTGCAGAGTTCCCGTGTATGTCCTACCCTCCAGGTTCTCCAGTTTCCTCCCATCTAACAAAAACATGGCAGTAGGAGGCTTGGCTGTGATAAATTGCACGTAGGAGTGAATGTATGTGTGTATGATGTCCTGTGATGGACTGAAAGCACGTCCAGAGTGCATTCCCACCTCACAACCAGTGTTCCCAGGATAGGCTCCAGATCCACCCTGACCCTCATCAGGATAGTGATGAAGATTGAGTGATTGAAGATTCAGAGTAGGCAGGTTCGTTTTTGGGACCTGATCACTGTGTAGCCAAACCACCTATATGCCCACTGCACCACTGTGTTGCCCCAAAAGACCTCCAACCAGGAGATAAATACATTCCAACCAGAAGATAAATACATTCTAGTCGGTAAGTGACATTGTATGTATGTAAATCTTAAATTGATACAAATTTTTTACTTGTTTCAAAGTCATGTCAGTTGTTGCTTAACTCCCAGTTTACTGGTGAAAAGATCTAACCTATAACTCAGCACGCGTTTTACTTTTCCTGACAGGTAAATGTGCTTGTTTTTTTGTTGACACGTCCCCAAAGCTGCCAACTGTTGGCAAAGGATATGTTTTGCGTCTCTGAAATGTGAATCTAACATAAGTGGGCTGTCTGGACCTCAGACAGGTGGAAACACAATCTGTACAGTGTTCTCACATCAAGCTGGCATTAGAGAGAAAGTACCTGCCTATGGGATGTCATCAAGATATTCTGAAACACTAAAGAAAATACCAAACGTCTGTAGGGGAAAAAAAAAAAATCAACGTCATTCCTACAGCAGCTGCAGCAGTTTGTACCAAGTTTTGAGGTCAGACATCTTCTCAAAAGAGAAGTACAGGATGAATAATTACATTATCTCTGGTGATCCGACTCCTGTCACATTGTCAGCTGGCTAACTTGTCACACTCTAGCTACCTGGCTAGCTCATTTGCATGTTGCGTTTGCACAATGTGATCCACACATATATTTGGATATAAATGCAATGGCAAGACTGCAAGAAAAAAAAGATAATATCTATTCACATTTGACTTGAAAAGATGGTGAGATGGTGATACCGCACCACAACATAAGCTGTGCAATGACAACTATGAGATGATCTACAATTAAATCACCACCACTGGGATGTGAAGAGAGTCTCTGAATTCTCACTCTGTAGCAAACCCAGGAGGCATGGCAGAAAAAGAGAGAGGCACATCCTGCTAGCGGAGAGATAAAGGGATTCTCCAGCTGCTCCCCAGTTATTAGCGAAGGAGCCAAAACGCTGGCGTGAAACCAGATACGAAACATGCAATTTGAAAGGTTAGCGGACCCTTTTTTACGTTTGAAGGGTGACCGATCGACAAGCAGTTTGTGATGTCGGACTACTAGAGGAAAAAAATTAAAAATTTAAGTTTTAGAGTCAGACATGTGGGAAAATCATAGCAGCAAGCACATGCCTACTTAAATATAGATGATTGATCACTGGTCCGCTGGCCGCATTCCAGCATAATTCCAACCCTGATTTTACAGCTTCGGGACAGAGATGACAGCTCTCCTGACAGTCCAAGCTAATCAGCTGCACAATAAATCACAATATGCAACATGCGAGATATTGAGAGATATTGAGATATATTAGCTGTGATTTTGCAACATGGATCTCTATACATGGTCAACAATACAGTGTATTAAAGATTCAGTATGATATATATTAGAGCTTTTACAATGAAATACAATGCAGCTATTTAGTACTGTGCAAAGAAATAACCGTTAGCTGCGAGGAGTGCTAAGCCACGCCTCTTTCACTGGGAACAACAGGCACAGAGGCCACACCTTCTGCATTAAGAGCTGTATATATATGTTTATAAAGCCTAGGCATCTAGCATAGTGAGGCTATATGAAAATTCCTGATCCTTATTATCCTTATCACTATATATGTGTTTTAATATAGCTTCAATAATTTTGTTATCATCACAGCCCTAAGACTCTCTCAGGGGACTCTCCTGACTGGGATGGACAGAAGCATAGGCCACGCCTCCTTCACTACAACTGACTGGCACAGGGGCCACGCCTCCTTCAGTACAACTGACTGGCACAGGGGCCACGCCTCCTTCACTGGAACTGACTAATTTTTCAGCGACTCCCAACTTTGATTTAGTTATATCATAAATATCATTAAATGATACAGGTATGTTAAGACTGGCTCACTGTTTCAAATCTTTCAAACTCTTTCACCCCTACTTCAGTCAATTTCTAACAAAAATCACCAGAAGGGTGTCTAAGACACACAGTTTTAAACATGCAGCAATGTTTCACGCAATAACCCAGTGTAGGACTACATACTAATATCTAAAATGATAATCATTATGCTGCTTAACATTGATTTTTCCATTTAGTGTCCATAATGTTTCAACCAATTCAGGGACAAAATAGATGTATTGCAGTTTATCACTGAATCACTCACACAGAAGCACAACTGAATGAATTGGCAGAAAAGGCAAAGGAAAAGAAATATCTGAGTCACCGTCTTTCAGATTTGTAAGACGTACACGGAAGGTCTAAATGAAAATGTAATGTGCTTGTTTATTTCAAAAAAATGTAAGAGTACAAGTCATTATTTTCAACTATCCTCAGATAAAGTAATACAGAAATACAAGCGATGTGCTATAACCTCAAGGTTCTGTACTTCCTTAAATGACACCATACTTTTACATTGTATTGTAGTCGTGTACGGAAATCAGGACTGGTTCACCAAATGACAGCCATGCTAACACCTGTTTGTATTCAGGACACATGTGAGGCAGACAGACCGTCTTGGAGATAGCGATACCAAACCCCTATACCTTCATGTGAGACTTCAGCAGACTGAGGGAGCTGAGGGAAGCACACACATGCTGCCATAAATTAACACATGCATGTGTATGGGCACATTCACAAATACACACTGATAACACTGTAAACCTCATGCTTATCTTTACCACAGGCTTTCAGGTCCAACAAGCAAAAAGCCAAAACACACCCAAAGCCACATTCCGGAGAAGCTCTGAAACTGAACACCTACAGAATAAACATGTCAGTGATTACACACTGGTTTTAACACCGGTGTTACTAATGCATGGTGACGAGGGCCAAACAGGATTCAGAGGAACTGAAATTCTTCCTGAAAAACTACCTGTCAAAGGTGATGAGACATCTTGAATAGAGTGAGCTGAGTGTGTGTGTGTGTGTGTGTGTGGGTGTGTGTGTGTATACATTTAGGCTAGAGCTGTCACAGCCTCATTTATCTTCGAAATACCTCAGACACCCTTAAAACCCCTTGAAACCATTCGAGATGCTTAGAGTGCATTCAAGGACTTTTCATTGCACTGCTTCTAGTAAGAACGCCATCAATGGATGTTGATGCATAAAATTAAGCACAGCTGGCTCCAGAGTGGCACAACAGAGAAGTGTCTGCAAAAGCAGTTAGCACTACAGAAACCTGACTGACGCTCACCTTCACCCTTCAGTGGAAAAAGGTCTCTCCTTTGTGCTGATGTTAAAGGAGCAGTACGCTGAAAATAACGAAAAAATAAATCTGCCATAAACCTCAATGGAAATACTGAATTTTATTTTCGAATTAGCTTCAGATCACAGTAACCAATAATGGGAAAAAAAAAAAAAGATGGAAATCACACCTAAAGACGGATGGCAGGGATTTGTTTAGCGTTTTCCAAAAAAATGTATTATTCGTGTTCCCCAATCTCATGACAGCTTAATGCTGCAATTAAACGATTTATTTTAATTACACTGAAAGAAATTATTCACAGACTGCAATGCATTGTGTCTATAAATAATAACAAAAAATGTCCAGTGTAACCAGTAGAGGTGGGTCACTAGCAATTTCCATATTATTTAGCTTGGAGGAAGTAAAAGAGCAGCTTTCAAAAACCATTTCTTTAAAAAAATAAAAAAAAGTCATAGGTCATGGAATACATAATAGACAATAGCAGATTTGGTGGAGAAAATTCAAAAGTCAAGGTCATGGTAAATCTGGAGTCTATCCCCTGAAGGCCAAGTATGATGAGCCATACTCAGAATTTGAGCTTTGCATTTAACCCATCCAAGTGCACACACACAGTAGTGAACACACACACCCGGAGCAGTGGGCAGCCATTTTAGCTGCNGCAGAGAGCGCTGGTCATTCACTCCCCCCACCTACAATCCCTGCCGGACCCGAGACTCAAACCCACGACCTTCAGGTGCACCTTCGGGTTACAAGTCCGACTCTCAGACCATTAGGCCACGACTGCCACTGCCACTGCCACTGCCACTGGATGAAGTGTTTATGAAAACATGGTTGTGTATTTCTGTTATGGCTGCATGACCTGGACAAAAACAGCATGCTCTAACACACTGTAATTGCAATTTATTTTGCAATATATTAAAACAAATTGCTGAGTAGTTCAAGAGTGGCCTGCATTAAATTGACCAGATTTCATTTTATTTTAGCTCACACCAATAGCATGATTTTTGCAAATGCTCAGACTACCAAAAACAGCCACTTCCTATGTCAACACAGAAAAGCCGTCACACCGGGGGAAAGACGTGAAATATGCAGAGAGTGTTGCGTTTCATTTGTGACATGAAGACAATGTGCCAAACTGAAAAGCAAAACCTTCACTGCATTGAGCTCTTATATCACTTACATCTCTCCAGTGAACGGGAATCAGCAGTGAATGTGTTTCTCTGTTACACTGCATATCACTCTAATCAGTGCGCTGCAGTTGTGCTACACTGAAATGCGATCATTGCCCAATCACAGCCCACTGTATTTCACGTGTGTGAATACTTTTCTCTCTGGCACGGAATCATCTCTACACTTCCTGTGGGTTTGTCCCAAAGTGTATTCTGCAACACTTAATACACCAAATAGTGGAAAACAGAACAGAAGAGCTTTAATCCTTTTGGAATGCTGGAATATGAGTCCTGAATGGTTTGTGGTCAGATGTTGGAGCACTCTTCAAGAAGACTGTCTTCCAGTTCCAATCTTGAGGGATGGAGGAGGTGGATATCTATTCAGCACTTACAGAATTTCAGTGATGTCTAAATCTGGTGATTGGGGAGGACATGGAAAGTGCCTGGCGTCATCCTGGTGTTCATCAGACCACTACTGAATAATGTTAGCAGTATGCATGGGGAGCATTATCATCCTGGAAGGTGTGTTTGTGCTATATGGTGCACCTGGTCCTGTAAAAATTATCTTATATTTATTGGCTATTACATGACCATGCAAAGCAAACATGGTCCTAATTACTTTCTTACAAGCTGGCTGCCCCTATCATTATGGATCCCTCAAAGTATATAACATTTGGCGGTATACAGTATATTGAGGGTTGATGGCTTCATTTGGTCTGTTATGCTTGGTTGCACATTGGCCTTTGGAAAAAAGGTTTCCCCCTTTTGGTAGCCCTGCCATGTATTCCCATTTTATGGAGCTCATAATGTACAGTTTATGTTGCGACAGGGTTACAAAGGTGCTCATTGAATTCGATGGTTTTATTCTAGCTGTATTGTGGGCCATTTAACAACTATCCTGTAAATCTAAATCCTCTAAAACAGTTAGAGCTTCAACTTTTGACCACATGTATACTCTTTACAATGCCATTTATTCATTCACACATTGCCATGAGACTCTTCCCATTGAAACATTAAATATTTTTACGTTTTCTGCACATGTATTTTGAGTAGCCACCAAGTTGTCTTGTCTGGAAATAGGTTAGTTGCCTTCTTGAATATTTAATCTTACGTAACAAATTGCTAGTTATCAAACCAAGTCATGTGCCGCTTCCATCATTTTGTCCACATCCTTCATTTTGACATGCTATTTATGGTATTATGTGGTTATGAATGCAGTTTGTGACATTTAGGTTTTTTTCCCCTTTGTTTAATGGCATTTTCATCAGGCTCAAATTCAAAAGTTGCCTAAAACAGTGTACAGAACTCACTACTGCATGGGAAATGCACTTCAAAACCAACAGTTTGTGAGTAGAAACAAAATAGCACCAATTGCAGATGTTATGTCAAGTATCCTCTCTAAGTGACTTACAGTTGCCAAGTGGAAAAGCTTGGCAATAACAAAAGTGAACTATCAGGCCACAAACCAACATCAGGATAAAGAGTTTAAACATTTTCAGATGGTATTTGACCTTGAGGGTGCCCATCAAGGTAAAAAAAAAAAAAGGTACATATGAGGCAAAAACGCGGAGGGCAAACACCTATTTCCTTTGGGCTAGAAATCAGCCCCATCTCAAAAACTCGTCCTCTCAGAGATACTCAGGTTAAAGCACTGCAATCCCAGAAAAACTGTAAAATGTGTGCAGGTGCAGAAGGATGATCATGCTGCAGACCATAAGGAGTGAAATACCTGCAGAGCGTAGGGAGTGAACAACCTGAGTGCGTTAAGTATTTCACTGATAAATCAAGTAAGGAATAAAACACACTGGCAAATGCTGTTCGAGGAAAATAATCCATTTACATATGGCCAGTTCCTAAATGGATTATTCTCCTATAATAACATGTCCTGAAATCAGTCCAAGTTACTTCCTGTCATCACTTACATTATAGCAGCTATAAACATTCATTCTAACAATCATTCTCTTAATAGCCTCTCTTTTTTTTCTCACTCTCGAAGGTAATAAGAAAAAACAAAGCAGCAAAGTCCTATGTGCTGAAGACTTTCCCATGGCGGAAAACTTACTGACTGATACAAAGCATGGACACTGGAGACTTGGTCCATAAATGGCGCCAATATTCAGTATAACCGCATGATCCTTTTATACAACAGTTCTATAAACAAGAAGTTAATATAACGTGAATGACATAAATATGGCCAAATGTTCTGTTTATTTTTGCTCTGCTAGCGGAAATCGATGTCGAAGAAGCCACGCTCAGTTTATAACACGTAGTCTAGCGTCCTATCTGGCTTCATTTTCATCTGATGAGCTTTCATATCTTAAGTCAAAAGTTCCTGAGAAGTATTGTTTGCCATGTCTGCTCATAACGTTGCTAACATTACTGCAGTAAGTGTTTCGAAATAGGAAGTGGAATTTTACATGGCAAACACAGACGAGTGGTGTGATACACACAGTGAAACATCAATGTGGTGCACGTATAGGAAAAACTGGCACTCTTGGTACCCCGCTTGACCAATCAGATTAGTGGACCTGTAGTGGAACTGCTGTATAATATAGAAATAATAACGCATTAGAATGAGCACATTAAAATAAACCTATCACTTGTATTATAGCCGGAACCACCAACAGAGCTACTATTAATCAATGCAGTTATTTAGCCAACACTTACTGACTGAACATATTCAAGAATCCAACAACAATGTGATATAAAAGCATAGGATTTACAGCAGGGGCATATCAATCATAAAACAGTAACAATACACCACAACATTTAATGGAAACTAGGCCCTCGGCAAGTGCTGTCTCACCACAACACCTTAAGAGTTGCAATTCCACTGAGTCAGCCTTTAACTTCTGCAGGGCCTGTGAGTAGGCTTTAAAAAGACATAAATTCATAATGCCCAAAGGCGATGCAGCTCAAGCGCAGTCCTGCAGGGCCACAGTGGTGCACAGTGAAGCGTTTTTCCCGACTCTAGGACACCTGTTACAGCCCAGGAGGGCCGAATAATGAGCCGATGAGCGGAATCAGGTACTCTAGAGAGAGGAAAATGCTGAAGTATGCAGTGCAAGAGCCCTCCCAAGCTACCATACACAGAGTCTCACCAGAGTCATGACCTAGACCCAGCTCTAGAAGTATTGGCACCCTTGGTAAAGAGGGGTTTAAAAAATGTCTTCGTAATTAATTAGCTTGATCCCATTTGAATCTTTTTTTGATGACTTATCCTGAACTGGTCTAGTGTTCACCCCGGCCCATACATGCCCCACCCACGGAAGTGGGTATGACTCTACAGTAGCGGCTTATTAGAGTCAAACATGGTTTGTCCATTTGTTTTTTGGATGTGAATTTTCCTGCTCCCTCTTCCAATTACACCTTGACTGAAAACAATGGTTGAGAATGGAATTATTTCAAGTTCATGGTTGTATGAGGGGCATTTTTTTTCAGAAGAGTGTTTAACCAACTTGGGGCTGTTCAGTGCCAGAATGTCGTTACCTCAGGCTGATCGAGAACATGACTCCATCTTTATACACCATAAGGGGATTCTCCAGCAGAAACAGTAAGTAATCTTTTATCTAGGACCTTAATATCCAACTAACCCTAATCCTTTTGCTGTAAGTGTACCTGTGACGACCCTGCGGTTCTCTGTCACCATGTGCGTGGCTGACAGTAAACCTCAGCTCAAACATGCACAGTATAAATGCAAAAAGACACGGCGTCTTGTCACATAGGATATTGTTTTCGTTAAAGTAGACAGGCACGGGTGAAGGAGGTGGCCAGAAACTATGTTCTATATACAGAAGCATCAGGGATCTTGGTTCTCGCCTGTGGACTCTCATCTTCATCTCATCGCACAGGTTTGAATTGGGCTTTAGGTCGAGGGACTTAGATGACCATGTCAAAAGCTTGATTCAGTGGTCATTGAAGCATTTTTTGTGGTCCAGCCACTACCCAGTCGTAACCTCTTGGCAGAGGCTGTGAGATTGCAATCTTCAAGATCCTGAAGCTTGTCAGCAGAAAAGTGCACAAAACACATTAGACACTCTGTGGCAAGTCAAATCTGTTATAGAAAAGGAAAGAACATACTTTCAGTAAATTCTGAATAAAACTGCACCCTAGTGGGTAAATGCCGGTGTAAATGAGCTTGTGAGAAAGTGCCTTCCTGTGATCCAACCACCTGTGTGTGATGAAACACTATCAGAAAAAGCAAAAAGAAGGAAGGCTTCACTAGCTTTTATGTACAGTATGAGAAGAAGTCTTAGGACCGTAGGGGACCGACAAAGCAGGCTGTAGACTATAGGCTTTTTTTTTTTTAACCACTTAAAGAATAGCAGAGGATAAGTGCTTGCTATGTGGAAACGTAACATTCAGAGAGCCCTGGAGAGCTCTTAGAGACTTAGACAACTTCCCAAAAGCAGCCCGACAATCACTAATCAAAAGCAACCACACAAACCATGAACCCATTGGACATAACAAATCTTCACTCTAACCTTCAAAGACAAATTAAAGAAATAGGGCAAAGCATCCAAGAGTCTTATCAATTAAGCACTTTCGTTATTTCCAGATGATTAAAGAGGAATCTGCTACAAGAGGAACAAAAACAAACAAAACGGCAAAGAGATGAAGCAGGTGCAGGTGGGTGTCCTTGAAACCAGTCCTCTTAGGAATCCAAGATGGATGTTGCCTAGAGTATGAGGGAAAGTGGTGCTGAGAGAGAGGACAGCTGCACAGAAAAGAGGCAGTGAGATGGGATTTGTTGAATAAAGAGTTTCTAATTTGTAGGTTATGAGCTGATACCTTAAGTAAGGACTGCACTTAGGAGAAATCCTTTGTGAGGATGAACTGAGAGATAGAGAGGTACAAATGGAAATGATGGAAGAAAAAAGAAAAAAAGAGGCAGAAGTAGGGTTTCTGTTGAAATTCTACTGAAATTTTACCTGTAAGAAAATGGAAACAGAAGAAATTTTTTTATTTTTTTTTAACACTTGGTTGATGCATCATAAAACATATGCGATAAGCGGTGATGAAAACTGACTTTCGAAATAAACTACGACTTGGCAAGTATGTGTTCCAGACTCTCTATTGCAGTGTTGTTGGCTGGTGCCACCCTTCAGAATATTCACAGCACTGGATGAAAACACACAACAACTGAGTTTTCCTTTTGAAAAATTTTCAGAAATGCAATTAAAATTGGAATTTCCATATGGAAACCTAGAGCCGGTTGCACCAGTAGAACGTAAGCTCTATTATAGCATAGTTTGAACATAAATGCCTGCAAGGTTCATGTTTACGGACTACTAAAAAAAATTAATGCACGTGCCAAATAGCATTGTTTTAACACAGCCTTAAGTTTTAACAATTTTTTTTTACACCTTTCTCCTAATAGGTGCAACATCTGCTGTAAACACAAATCTCAGAAATTGTCTTCATGTTTAAATGCGTGTTGTTTTCTTCTCATTTTGCAAAGAGTAAAATGAGGTCTGTGATGATCGGACATGGCATTTATAAATCTACACCACAATAAACACACTCCACAAATAGATAAATTAGTGAATAGAGAAACTATACACCAGTGAAGACAGTTATGGGGTTGTGTAGGTATGTTAAATGACAGCAACCTTCTGAATGTGATGGTTTTTTATTTATACCAAATACTGCTCAAAAAACTGTCTACTTAGTTAGTTGCCTTCTGATTGGACTACACAGACAGTCCTATGGAGTGATGACTTGTCATGACATTGAATGGGTATTAGTGAAGCAGGCCTAAATGAATTAGCCCCCAAGCACATGAAATCTGCAGGGTGTTTCACTATCTGTAGGCTCTTGATATAACAGTCACCGACAGGCTACATGATTCTACAGTCTGGGCTAAAACAAAATCAGCCCCAGCCTCCATTATCATTACATTCTGTGTATTTTTACTTATAACCACTGGTGCTATTGTTCTAGGTTCCACAAAAAAAAGAAACATTTACTTTCAGCCATTGGTAAACAGTAAATGAGGCAATGTAGATAGCAAAAAATAAGCCTTATTAGGGGGTCCAAGCTGAAACCATATTGTTCTATGTATTTTTTCCCTTGAAAGACAGCTAGGGCTTCACCCTGCTAGCACATGTATACCAACTGGCCCTGTTCATAAGGCTTAAAAACGAAGACTTCGCACAGTGCTTAATGTAGACAATGAAGGAATCTTAATCATGTAACTTCAACCACAAAACCACACAGAAAGGCTGCAGGTGCAGTCTCATAATTGCTTGTCAGAACAAGCATGACACCGTTACTGACATGAGGAAAAACACACATATCTAGGCCATAATTATTCATTCACTGGTGCTCGCGAGAAGCCTAAGCCTCCTGTTTATGCGTATAGATGGAAGACTCAAATATTTCAGCAATTACTGAAATTCAGCAGTTGCTCCTAAGGTGTCACGAGAGTTGAAAAAAGCCAATTAACTTCTAATTGAGCTTAACAAACCTACAAGTCTGTTCTGACAGGCATGTGTAACTGAGCACTATCAATTTTCTCCCATTTAAGTTAATAACAGAGTTCAATTTATTGAAGAGAATGACGCAAATGAAAAATCAGATGTTCCCCAGAGCTGGGAGGAATGAAAACAGGGCAGCGATAACAAGCTAAAACTGATATGCTGCTAAAACTCCCACACAGAGCATTTGTCACAAGGGAGCTTTGATTATAGAGAATAGAATAAGTAAAATTGAGACACAACGGCAATTAAGACTGTAATGTAAATTTAATCTGTGAGGGTTTTACGTCACATGTTTATACAATCAAAACAAGTCTACCTGGTAAAACTTCAGTGATGAAAGAATAAAAAACGAGCTCGTTCCTTTTAATTCGTTGATTTGTTTTTGCCCATTTGCTCTCTCCCTCCCTCAGCATAGCTCCCAAAATGCAATTCTTCACAGCAAGATCTGAGTGCAGCATCAGTAATGGATCCGAGCACAAAACAGCCCCAGCAGTCCACAAGGCCAAGCATGAAGAAGGCTGTAATAAGGCTATGAAGCCTTTGTGTCTCACCTACCTTTCAAGGATTCATTACTGTTTCTTGCTCCCTAAATACCTCTTCAGCCCACTGACCTTTAATCCCTTCTAAAGATTTACAGATAAACCACCTCAGACAGGGAGATACCAGAGGAAAGCGGACAGACATGTCCGTCACCCTAATCCTCACACACATATATTTGAAATACACAAGAGCTTCACATTTCCCAGGAGACCCCTGGGGCCTCCAGCTCTGCCTCAGTGATTGTGATTCGAGAAAGAGTGCTCTTTCTTTCTCACAGCAAGCTCCCTGTATCCATTTCTATCACAAAGTGTTATCTTCCTGGGAGAGTTTGCCTGCCTGAGCAATAATAAGGCGGTAATAAGGCGCTGGAGGTCCTGTGACTCTCATAAGGAGCAAAAAGGGGGGGATGCATAGCGCTACCAGAAAAAAAGTCTTTATATCAGCAGAAAGCAGCCTGTGTAATCAGGAATTAAAATTTGACGAATAATACATCCTGATCTGTGATGGTGTTGAATAATTGTCACCAACAGCACCTCTGACAGTAGCTCCTGCTGCAAGGCAAATCACAGGTTTATATATTTAATATTTTATTGTTCTATAGTAACAGTTATAGAACTTGTATGGCAGACTGTCCACATAAAAGACAGAATGGTGTTTTTTCTGTAATTGGATATTTATTTAACATTTATAGAAGGAGTCTTTATAACAGTGCTTTATAACAGCCAGTATTTTTCCACCATGTGAAAGTCTTCAGGACAGGATGTTGCACTTTCTAGTTTCTCAGTAAGACGACAAGCCTAACTTTAAGAGAGACCTAAAAAAAAATAAATAAATAAATAAAAAGAGGAAAAGAGAGAGGCTGGTGATGAAATAACATGATTATAGCTGCTATAATATAAGTGATAATAGGAACTGTTTAACAGAGGATCCGCAACATTAAATTTCAATATAAACGGTTAAACGTACATGTTATGATAAGAGGAATAAAACACTTCAGGATGTGCCGTTTTAGGAAAATAATCAACTTCCAATTCTCATCACACCACCCATTGTTGATTATTTTCCTATAACAGCACCTCGTAATGTGTTATTCCTTACATAACTGCACTTTTGGGGGCAGTCGTGGCCAAATGGTCTGAGAGTCAGACTTGTAACCCGAAGGTGAACCTGAAGGTTCGAGTCTCGGGTCCGGCAGGGATTGTAGGTGGGGGGAGTGAATGACCAGCGCTCTCTGCCACCCTCAATANATGAGTTAAATGCAGAGCACAAATTCCGAGTATGGGTCACCACACTTGGCCACAAAGTCACTTCACTTCACTTCACATAATAATATATATATGAAGAGTAATCACAGTTTAATTTAAAAAAAAAAGTGGCTAATTTGAGAGCTAATTAATAACACAAATTTCAAAACAGGACACAAACTTGTGTATATGAATCTATGTATTATATTTCTTCTTTCACTACATAAGATATGTTGTGCCCTATATAACCAATAAAACTTCTCTTGAAACTTTTTGAAAAAGTACAAACAGCTATGTGGGTGGCAAGGAAATTGGTCCATTTTTTTTTAGACATCACCCAGCCTTGCTTTGGACACACCTACACGTAATTCTTCATCTCAGTACGCTGAGCAGATGAACCTGGTTGAGCTGTAATAAGGCTCTGGAGGAGCTAGAGGTCCTGGATGTCTAAGCTTTTCTCCTTGTTAAGCATTCACTACCATCTTCTGCTCTCCGGAAGCTCCCCAACCTCACTGCCTGCCTTCGTAGAAACTCATATAAACATGTCTAGGGATGAACTACCTAGAGCAGGTAGACACTAAGGACTGGCCAATCACTTGGCTGAAAAAAGCTGGTGCATATTAAGGTACCATGGGCTGCTGCATTGATGAAAATCATGTCAATACAGTATCAGCTGGCTCATCTGCCATTTTTATTAGGGAAAAGAAAAGACTTTTTGGTGATTTTTGGTGTATTTTTGAGTGCTAACTCATAGTAGTGTAGTCCAGTGTTAAATACACAGCTCTTATGCTTAAAAAAAACAACTTTTTTTAACATACTGTCGTCCAGAGAATGCAGAGTTTCACATGACCGACTGCCATATATACATATCTGTGCAGATCCGGAAAGTTTCATATCATAGCACTGTTTCCTCATGAAGGGAAAATGCATATAGTGACACAGAAATGCTTCCTTTTCTTGCATCAGTGTTCACCTGCAGTCTCTCTGTGTGAGGAGCAGACAGCCTCATCTGCCACCTTGGACATCTCAAAATGTTATCTCTACTCCAGGCACGCTTGTCTGGTGGTACAATAATAAGGTCCTGAGTCTCTCTGCCACTGGTCCTCCTCCTCAGGAATTCATCACCAGCTCCTGCTGATCTACAGCTCCCTTAATCTCCCTTTCTGCCCTTTGGCATTTCAAAACCTCTAACAGTCGACAAACCACCTCAGACAGACAGACGCTAAAGGAAAGGAGACAGACGCGTGCAGCAGACTCGGCCTGATTTGCTCACACACACACACACACACACACACACACACACACACACACACACACACACACACACACTCACTCACTCACTCAGCAGTGTACCACATTTCCCAGGTGGCCCTGGGGCTCAAGGCAGCTGTGCAGCAGCGAGAGTGATCTGAGAAAATATCCCACCTTTTCTCTCAAGATCTTTCACATTAGGAGCTTACTTGGCATTCAAAAAGGGTTTTCTTTCACATCATGTGGATGGCTGTATGCATGTGTGCTGCTTACATGGGGGAAGAGAGGGCACCAGGATGCACTATGGGAAGAAGGCAAGTCAGTGGAGGCTGTATGATGCTCTGGGCAGTGTTCTGCTGGGAAACTTTGGGTCCCGGCATTCTTTTGAATGTTATTTTGGCACGAACCACCTACCCAAACATTGCTGCAACCTGCAAAAATTGTTCAGCAATGCTTTGAGGAACATTACAAATTCTCCAGATCTCAATCCGATCGAGCATCTGTGGGATGTGCTAGAAAAACCAGTCTGATCCATGGGAGCCCCACCTCACAGACAGATGGGATAGCCTTCAGTGAGCCTTGAGTGTCCAAGACCCTGTTGCCAGTTCACCAGCTGTCCTTCTTTGGACCACTTTTGGTAGGTACTTACCAATACGTACCAGGAACACCCCATAAGACCTGCTGTTTTGGAGATGCTCTCACCGAGTAATCTAGCCATCACAATCTGGCCCTTGTCAAACTTGCCCAGATCCTTATGCTTGCCCATTTTTCCTGCTTCCAACACATCAACTTCGAGAACTGACTGTTCACTTGCTGCCTAATATATCCCATCCTTTGACAGGTGCCACTGTAACGAGATAATCAGTGTTATTCACATCACCTGTCAGTGATTTTAATGTTTTTAATGTTATTTATATTGCCTCAAATGTTGCAACATCAACAGCAGTGAAGCAATATGCGATGAAAACTGTATCGCAAAGACAATCACAAATATTTTATCACAAACCTTACAGATTTGTTCAATTTATTTACTACATGTTCTATAAGTTGTTCTATCACTGATATTTTGCTCCATTTTACATTTGCAATGGAACAAAGGACCCATGTAAAAATCCACCCTGTCATCCTCATGGAGGAAATATACAGTACACAGTTTAGTACACAGTTTACTCCAGTATACAGTTAGACACCAAATGGCTTCCTGTTCACTATATATGGTCACTGCATAAAGCATAATATAATGATGTATAACCTATATTGTGCATTAGATGGCAAATAAAACCCAATTTTTTTCCCAAACGGGTATAGAAAACGTGCCTATTAACACAGATGTTTTAAATGTGGATTTTTTTTTGTCTTTGCACAAGTAAATATGACATTTTTTGCACAGTGCTCAGATAGATCAATTCAATCTGATGGTTGAATCGTTACATAGAAATGCTTTTAATGATACAGGTCCAAACAATGTCAGCATTGTTTACCACTTAGAACACAGCAAAACATCCAAACATGCCATATAATCAAATATCCACTGAAACCATCCATGTTGACTTAGAAATTTAAATGATGCTGTTTAAAAAGGCACATATGCATCATTCAAATAATAAACAGCGAACCCATTTCAAGTCATTTCTACTGAATAAGGAGAAAAGAAAGATAATGATGAGAGCAGGAGTTCAAACCTCCTCCCCTCCCACCTGCTGGCCTCAAATGACTACTGAATTTAACTCAATGTACTTGGCTGTTGGAGCATTTAAGTCTGAGGGGGGGAAAAATGAACGTTCCTTTTGCTGGGCATCAAACATCTGCAAACTCATTTCATTCCTATAAACAGTGACAGATTTAGAGATGTATGAAAACACAAGGTGTCTGTCATGAGAGAGTTTGTGGTTATGGCGCTCGTCGAGGTGAGCTTCTCTAAATGCCTCATTAGTAAAGCTTGTTATTTTTCAAAACAGACCCAGAGTCGTCATGACCAACAAAGCCTTGTGTGGAAAAAAGGAAAACTGGAGATGAAGAAAGCAAAATGCTTGATGTAGATCCAGGAACTACAACTACTAACAAAGCAGAAGAAACAGAAAAACGATGCATGGAATGCACTGATACAGAAACGCACCGTAAGACTTCGCAACAGGGTATAAAGAGACGAACTAATCAAGGGTGAAACATAGTACAGGTGTACACAATCAGGTAAAACACCAATGACCAGACAGGAGCGGGGAAAAAAACAAAACAGAAACAAAAGCACATTGCAATGTAAAACAAAACACATGAAGCAGGAAAGCACAACGCATGCTGAGAGGGAGAATTCGTGACAGGAGTGAACTTTTTTTTTCACCTGCCAAGCATGTGGGTGTATGCGGGTGTGTTACTACACAAAAAGAAAGACGGTGTCCTTAATGGCTCTAGCATCAGCAGTCTAAAATGATAATTGTATAAAATTGAGTCCCCAGGTGCTGAGATTAGAACAGTGACTCCCACGAGTTCAACCTTTCAGGAACCTGGCAAACACTAAAACACAAACACAACATGTTTTCCTCTGTGTAGGTGGACTGGATTTGCTGACTAGCCACGGCTCACTTTGAAATATCTGTGAAAGTACTCAATGCTTAATGTCTGATTTTGTTGGACAGCAGGTCCTGGAGTGTTTCCTGTCAGAAAAGACTCCTAGATCTGCTTTACAGCTAAAAAAGCGGCACGGACATCCGTGGATGCTGGACATATATCTGCGTGGGAAAATCTGAAAAGAAAAGGTGAAAAGAATATTGCATGTCTACTGTATTTCTCTGAATGAAAAGGGTGCTGCTGTTACTGAAAAATGAGCCGCGTAATACACATAATACCGCAGTACAGTAAGACACGGTCGTGTTGGCAGGGTATCGACACTCTCTGGCCAGTTTATCAGGTTTAGGTAAATATAGTTGCTTTCTGTAGGTAGATAATTGCTGTCTGTAGCCTTGAGCTTCAGCTTTAGAGTCAGAGTCAGAGTCAGGGCGGAAATACAGTACTGGGCAAAAGTCTTGGGCACATGCAAAGAAATGCTGTAGAGCAAAGATGCCTTCAGAAATAATGAAATTAAATGTTTTTACATTTAAAAAATACCACACAGTTCTTCTGAGACTTTGACTGTCACACTTCCTTCTTATTTCTGCAGCGAAACCCAGCAGCCTTCATTATTTTTGGTCAGAAAAGTGTCTCTTATTTAATATGCTGCTTTCTTTACTGACATACAAACATTTTTCTGTAACGTTTAATTTTAAATCCTACAATGTTTTCGTATTGAATCAATAATGTAGTCATAAAATAAACATTTATAACAAAGTTTGTACAAAAAAAAAAAAAAAAAATAGGGTGCCTAAGATTTTGCACAGTATTATTATTTTTATTATTTAGTATTTAATTTTTTTTATTTTTAGTATTTAATTATTTAATTTTAAAATTTTAAAATTTTGCTGAAATTGTAATACAGAATTTTCTAATTTTACCATTTAGCATTGTTACGTCAACTAGTGGTCAAATAACAAACCTGCAATAAGCACTAATAAAGCTCTCTGGGGCAGGAATCACACTGCCCTATGCTTGGGGGAGAAGCAACATACAGGTCAATTAATTGCCCTTTTTTTTTTTCGTTTCTTTTTTTTTCTGCCAAATTGAGATACTTTGGATACACATGGGTGTCAAGATCTTGTCAAATAATTGGAACTAAATCTGATAACTTTCAGACAGTGTGTCTATGATGTACAGAACCATTTCTTTTGTAAGATACACTGTAAAAACTAGCAGAGGGAAACTAAGCTTACGTAATGGATAATGCTCATAAATCAGAAATGAGTGTGCACCACACCACGGTGACCTTTCTTACCACGCAAATTGGATTTTGGCATGTAGTTAGGCTCAAAAATGAGCTGAAATCTGCAATCCTGCTTAATGATATTAGCTATTCTGGGTGTGCGTCACTGGCGACGGGAAATACACCTGCTCTAACAAGCACAGCTGACTAAAACGAGCTGCTAGACTGTATGCCGGATGACTGCATGCTGTTGACTCGCAACTGCTTATTACAGGGTTAGTCTAATAGCTCACTAAATAATAATAAGTGTGATAAGAGTCTTAAGATTATTTTGTTTGACGTTAATGTCATCCTGCCCCAACAAAATCTTCGGTCAGGGAATTGACCTATTGACCTAGAGGCGATTTAGCACAGCTATACTACCCGCTGTGCAATATAATCATGACAATGTTGGAACATTTTGGAAAAATAAATAACAGCTATCTGATAATATATCGCTTGACATTGTGAAACAAGCGCCTAGACTTAATCGTACCATCAGTAAGAAATCCAGACGCTATGAATATGCAGATGTTAAACACCCCAAACCTTGCACTTCCTGACCCCTTCCCTGGTAAACTGGTGTTACGTGGTGTGTATTACATAACAACAGCCTGTCAGGTGTTCAATACCGACTGCAGCACTGGGAATTTTCACACTGAGATCAGTCTGGATGCCAATCTAGCCATGGGGGTCACAGTCCAGTGACTTCTGTGCCGGTCCCAAGCCCGGATAAATAGAGAGGGTTGAGTCAGGAAGGGCATCCGGCGTAAAACATTGCCAAATTTAATCATGCGAATTGTCAGTACTCCGAATTTCATACCGGA
>CM074947.1:6014069-6033383 GCA_037577455.1 Pangasius macronema
ATTAGATGATATTATACATGTTATAATGCATTAGATGATATTATACATGTCATAATGCATTAGATGATATTATACATTTTATAATGCATTAGATGATATACATGTCATAATGCATTAGATGATATTATACGTCATAATGCATTAGATGATATTATACATGTCATAATGAATTAGATGATATTATACATGTTATAATGCATTAGATGATATTATACATGTCATAAAGAATTAGATGATATTATACATGTTATAATGCATTAGATGATATTATACATGTCATAATGAATTAGATGATATTATACATATCATAATGCATTAGATGATATTATACATATCATAATGCATTAGATGATATTATACATGTTATAATGCATTAGATTATATTATATGTTATGATGCATTAGATGATATTATACATGTCATAATGCATTAGATGATATTATACATGTTATAATGCATTAGATTATATTATATGTTATGATGCATTAGATGATATTATATGTTATGATGCATTAGATGATATACACTATAATGCATTAGATGATATTATACATGTTATAATGAATTAGATTATATTATATGTTATGATGCATTAGATGATATTATAAATGTTATAATGCATTAGATGATATTATATGTTATGATGCATTAGATGATATTATATGTTATGATGCATTAGATGATATACACTATAATGCATTAGATGATATTATACATGTTATAATGAATTAGATTATATTATATGTTATGATGCATTAGATGATATTATAAATGTTATAATGCATTAGATGATATTATATGTTATAATGCATTAGATGATATACGCTATAATGCATTAGATGATATTATACATGTCATAATGCATTAGATGATATTATACACTATGATGCATTAGATTATATTATACATTATGATGCATTAGATGATATTATACATGTTATAATGCATTAGATGATATTATACGTGTTATAACAGTGTGCTCTGATCCTTAGCCATACGCTAAGTGTGCATGTGGACAAACAGTGTATGATACTAGATAATAAATAAGAAAACCTGAAGAAACCTGAAGCATGAGTTACCAAAGAAAAGCACAGTATGAACACAGATCAGGGACAGAGCTGGCAGAACCTGTTGCTATATAGGATACAGTAATATGCATTAAATCCTCTGGATGGTATAATAATACCGGTGTTCTCACTATTTAACAAAATGTCCTACCATATTATACACACATTTATAGACCTTCATAACACAAAACTACAAGTATTGTGTGTTACTTTGTCTATGTTATTACTGAAAATGCATCCAGCATATAAGAAGATATTAAGCATTCATATGTTATTTATGCATAAATAAAGTATTTGCATGTGCAGAAACTCTTGCTAGGACCTCTTGATAAAAAAATATTGTGCTGTGACCATAGAGAAAAAGACAAATATTCATCAAATGTTAGATTATACATTGATCAGTTACACTAGTTAAGGTAATTAAAACTCAGTAGTCACAGGTTTACTGGATGCCAACTGAACCCTTGTCAAAAAAATCCGATTGGAATTTCATTTTCTCCTGTAGGAGAAATATATATATATATGTGTGTGTGTGTATGTGTGTGTGTGTATACAGATAGATATAGATATATACATACATACAGAAATTATCCTGTAAACATCTTAATCTATAATAATTCATGGAACAAAAAGTTTTAGACAGTTCATTTCCTTTATTTAAAGCTTACTTATTCTGTGCTGACAATTAAATATTAGCACAAGATGTGCTGTTTTTCCAGGTAAATATAAAATTTTTGTAAACGTATTTATACAGCAACTTCAATTTCATCAGTTCAGAAACTGCCTACAGTATAAACAGATTCATATAGAACATTAATACTATTTAAACAGAATTTCAGACTACATTTGGAAAGTTTTAATTAACATTACTCGCAGGAACACCATATATAGTATATTATCCATCCTAAGCTGCCAATCAAGCTTCCTAGTGAAAAAATGCACCTTTAGGATTCTTAAAAATATCACATTGAATATCACATCCCATATACACCTGAACAGGAACCCAAATGGATCCCATCATTTTTAGGATGTCCTATAACTACAGAAAAAGTGTTCATCAAGTAAGTACTATATAAAGGTACGATTTGACGTCATACTCAATCATGTAAAAGAGCTTTGATGTTACTCTTAGGAATTTTTTTGAATTAGTGTTTTTGGTTCCTTGTAGTAAATCTGGAACCTGTTGTTTACTCCAGAAACTGAACCGCTACCCTGTAATAACGCCACACTTTTCCACAGAGCAAGAAATGACAGCCGCCACCCTTTTCCCAACCCTCAGTGAGAGACTGTAGGGAGTCACACTGAGTGACTTTATAAAGAGCTCTTCATTTCTTAACATTTATTTAAAAAAAACACAGACATACACACACTTAAACATTTTATACAAGGCAAACTGTAGCAATTGCTGCAAAGGATGAAAGCTATGTGGTAAGCACTGTACCAGTTAGATTAGGAGAAAAGATGCATTTCCACCACTTTTTCAGGACCTCAGGGATTTTAATCATATTACCTCCATGGAGGATTTCCAGCCCTCTTTTTAGTTCCTGGTCCAGGTATATTTCTGTTAAGGAACTACTGGGGTGGAGCTTGCTGTTATCCTGTTGTTGCTCCTCTCTCGGCTGCTCCCCTTAGGGGTCGCCACTCCGTATATTTGATATGGCACAGTTTTACTCCAGATGACCTCCCGAATTTTATCTGGGCTTGGGACCTGCACTGAAAGTGCATTGTTGCGCATGACCCCAGTGGCTGGGGTTGGAGCCCTGGGGGGAATTGAACCCAGGCCACAGCGGTGGGAGCACTGTGGCCTGACCGCTAGTCCTCCAGGGACCCTTGGAGCTTGCCATCCTAAATGTTGGTTATTTTCCAAATGTGACCCTGCCATTTAACAAACACTTGTATTGCTAACAATAGCTGCAGCTTGTGGCATGGAAAGAGGAATGTTACAGGAACCTTTTCAAAAGATACGGGACTTTTTAAGGACTGCTCTGCTGCTTGCTTTGTGCTGTTGGTTCCAAAAGCAAAATGAATTTAGCCACCTATTTACACAACAAAGCAAAACAAGCAAAAAGACCATGGGTCATAGTAGTCTTAACTTCTGTGTTTGTGTTGCGGTGTTGCTGTGCTGCTGTCCTTCTGCACTGCGTTAAAATTACGTAACCATCACACAGCCTGTGTTCTATTTTATTTTATGATCCCAAACCAGGAAGTCATTCAGAAACTGTGGTCGACAACAACTTCTTTAGACCTTGAGAACAAGACTCAGAGAAATCAAGAAGTGTTCCGAGACCTTCACTTTACACTGTGATTTGTAAGGAATAAAACACATCAAGACATGCTCTAACAGGAAAATAATCCCCTCATTTGGACTTGTAAGACAGATGTCAATTTGATTTAATTTTCTGTGAGGAGAGTTTTATTTAGAGTTTTTGGAAGCAGTCTCCTGTGTCAGCGCTTTGTAACAATCAGAGGTAAGTGCAATCAGTGTGATTTGTGATTTCTTGGTAACATGACAAGCTGCGTTTTTTTTTTTTGTCTTTGAGGCTGGTAAAAGAAAGAATGTGTATAGCTGCTAAAACATAAGTGATAACAGGAACTAACTTGTTTTGTGGATATTCCACAACATTCAACGTAACTATCAATGGATGCAAAGTATGATGTCATTCTTTAATAATAATAAAAAAACATTGTTAGTATTGCCAAATTGCAGTGTGGACACATTAATAAAATACATGTAGCGTGGTGGTGTAGTTACTAATAAAAGGATATTGTCGTACGGGGACTTACAAAATAAGGAATATATGTGGTCGAGAATCAAACATCAATAAAGCTGAGTTACAGTTGACCTTCCATCTACATTTGCATTCTACCTATGAGCCCAGGAGAGTAGAAGTAAATTTGGGCCACATCCTTAATCAAGTTTTTCTGAGTTTTCTAATTTACCCCATTTTTATACGGACAAAATACAGGACCCAAATGCATTAAACGTATATATGCTTAACTGCTACTCTTTCTACTCTTGTATACTGTGCTTGGCTCCCTTTGGTGTGGCCAGGTCTGTTTTTTGATCCTGTATTTAAAGCTAAAAAAAAAGAGCAGTAGCATGTCATTAGCAGTGTGTGCTAACGTGTAGGTCAGGAAAGAAAACACAGCCCTTGGTTTATGTTTCTGTAAATAGCAGGCAGGGCAGAGCAATCGCAGGCAGACAACCCATCCATTACCATCTGTGTGCATGTGGAAGACATTTTCCCCTGCCAGCTTTCCACCACACATGTCCCCATCAGGGCAGAAGGGTGGAGGCTGGGGAAGCATGCCACTCCGAGTTTGAGACAGCGAGAAGGATAAGACTGGAAGAGGAGGACACACACATAGAGAGACACACACACACACACACTCACACGCAGGGACATAAGCTACAGCTGGGATTGCGTGTGACTCCAGGACAGATCTGTGGTATTCAGCATTCAGATGTCGTCGTCTGGATGGTACAGTAAAATTTCTCTCTTTTTTGGCTGAATGTTTAAAATATCTGTAAGTGTGTGTACATTGTGTATAGCATTTCAATCCATAAATGTTGTAAATGTATCCAGGCTCTGTAGGGAATGTGGTCATCCATGCAACAAGTCTTTCTCAAAAGGAGTGACAGTTAGGGGAAATTATTCCCCTCATGCTTTGTATTCCTCCATCACTCTACACTCATCCTTCCTTCAGCATATACATTGTTTTTCCAGTGTTTGTCTGCTGCTGGCTACTGAGATGCATTTTGGTAAAGTGATGGGCTCTGATCCCTTAATGGAGCTTTTAAGTGGCGCTCTTTGGCAAAAGCCCATTTCTGATACACTCTCGTGTTTTCAGCGGAGGAGAAGTCTCATTAATTACATCTGATATTGATATCTAGACAGGAAGGGATTGTTGGATAAGTATGTTTAAAAAAACTTGTCATATTTCTCTCCAATACTGTCAACATCGACAATATAAATATTATTGTCTGGTGTTTACTATCAGTGAAATACAAGATTAGAGTACAGGCTAGGTTTTATTAGTTTACTAACACAGCTGCAATGATGCTATTTAATAGAAATTTATCATTTACTCTTCTATCATGCTAACACTCGATGTGCTATTTCAATATGCCTTTGAATCCAACAGAGAACAAGTGCCATATACGTGCATTAACTAGCAGTCGAATTGTTAAAAACAAAACAAAACAGGATTTGGTGGGTATTGGGGGTATAGTTTTATTTAAATATTTATTTTTAAGTCAAAACAATGCCATTTACTTTGCTTGAAAATACACCACAACCCATTTCAAAGCTAAAATTAACCTTGCCCTGAGAGGTGTCAAAAAATCTCGCTAATCATTTGTTTGCTAGTTAGTCAGCTAGCCTAATTAATGTGACAGAGCATAATTGAATAATCAAACAATTTCTGAGATTATAAACTCTACCTTTACAGTTTTATTAACTGTGGACAGCTTTCAGTGGCTAACTTTGATCATCGTATCTGTTTTTTTTTTTTAAGTCTTGTACTGGTCTTCTAGTGTTCGCTGTGCCTTTGTCTGAATTTTAGTGATAACAGACATCTGAAATAATATTACAAACAAACTTAATCCAATAGTGATGGATATAGAGAATGAGGCTTTTACAAGGATAATCTCACCTGGATACTGTAGATTTTTACTTCAGAGCTGCTGCTGTAATCATAAAGACTGTCCTGTGCTCATCATAATCTGCTCATACTGAACTTCTTTTCAACACACTTTGTACTGTTTGTCTTTAATCTTCTGCACCTGTATACTGTAATGATTGATCATTCAGCCTGAAGAGCCTGACAGGTTCCACTTTGAGTCTGGTTCCTCTCAAGGTTTCTTCCTCATGTCGTCTCAGGGACAGGGACAGTTTGTTCTTGCCCCTGTTTTGCTCGTTAGGGATATACATCAAGATTTCTGTAAAGCTGATTTGTGACAATGCAAAGTATTCCCTTGCATCCTCCCACAAATCAAACCCTGGAAGGAACCATTACTGTGTGATACATAGAGTATGTAAAAGACTTTAATTTTGCTGGTAAGTAGGAATGGACCACTCCTATTTTTCCTGTTTCTGATATAATAGTGAGATCAGAACTCTGAGTCTAAGCCAATATCTGAAACTGATCTGATCATTACATCTTTTTTAGTTACATAGTAAGTCTATGTAAGGTTTACAAAGAAAGAAATCTGTGTTTCATCCGCCAAAATCACTCATGTCTATAGGATAAAACAAACTGATGGATTAAATTGGAAAATTTGTCAAATCAGATCCAATAAGTGAAGTGAAGTGAAGTGAAGTGAAGTGACTTTGTGGCCAAGTATGGTGACCCATACTCAGAATTTGTGCTCTGCNCAGAGAGCGCTGGTCATTCACTCCCCCACCTACAATCCCTGCCAGACCCGAGACTCGAACCCACGACCTTTAGGTTCGCCTTTGGGTTACAAGTCCGACTCGCAGACCATTAGGCCACGACTGCCCCCAAACCAAAACTAAAGATCCAATGTTTCAGGCTAGTATCATCTGTTATATCCCTAACCTCAGATTAAAGATCTACAAAGACTGCTATAACAATTCTCTCATTTAGAGAGGATTTTGCTAGCAGAAGCATTAACTATCCAAAGAACGACAGTTTTTTTCTAACCATGTAAAATTTGGATGGATACACAATGGACACATGAAGAGGGTCACTTACAGTTTAAAGGCTGATTTCAAAATAGCATAACTAAATACGAGTTTTGAAAGAAACACTGTTAAACTGGGAAAGGGTGTTGACAGGCTAGCTTCTTATTGTGTGGTAAACCAAAAGGATTATAGGTTTCTTCAGATAGTGTTGGTTCACTCAACAGAGAAATGCTGTCTTGTATATAAAACCTTTAAGGCTTGCCCCACAAGCTGAAGAACGGTTCTTGGTTTAAGAACCCACTTATTATAGCTCAGAAACCTAATTTTTTGTCAAACTGGGTCACAGAAACTAATTTGTAAGTAGTACAACTGTTTGCAGATGCTTTACTAATACTTACCATTGAGTTATATTTATTTTCACAAGCTTCAATCTTGTCTATTTGAGGTTTCACCTTTCAAGAGCGTTCCACACTGCGTGATCGGGATCAGTATGAGTTTCATTGAACCCGGCCCTGCGGTTACACTCTCGTATTCTTCAATGTCAGAGTAGAACTGCTCTGATCCGAGTTCGCTTTCTGTCCTGGTAAACTTGTGGTATTTTCTCTGATACTCTGAGCTATGCCTGTGGCACAACATTCCCCACATGTTCCTCAGCTCCTTGTAAAGTAAAATAACGTAAGCTATGGTGAAAGAAAGGCTACATAACTTATTATAGATCTCTAATATATTGATTTGCAGAATGTGTTAAACATGATATAGTATATTACTTAAATTGGCTAATATTTTCAATTGTATCCAGTTAAGAACTTCCTCATTGTTCAATCAATTTGTTGTAGCTACTCTGAACTGTTGTGCCAAGGAGATTAGACATCTGATAGCCTGAAATGTTACTCATGGCACAGTTTGTTTTATATGACAAGTAAAATCCTTAAACCGAGATTGCTTTTCAAGAATTTGATAAAACAACCAAAAACATGGCAGGATGACTATTCAAGCTTCTCTTTTTTCTTTTCTTTTTCATTCAAAACCCAAGAAAACACAATGAATACCTTTGATTCATGGATGCAGATTAAACCTAGTAATAGACCACAAAAAGAAAGTCAGTCAGAATCTCTACTGGCAGTCTGACCTTAGGGTTAATGTGTCCAGGCTTTCTGCATCCACAAAGCTTTTTAAAAAAAGAAGCACTCATCTGGCATCAGATTTCCTTCAGATCTTCAGGAGTGAGTGGTAAAATGCAGAACAGTTCCAGAAAGTGGGACTCTCCAGTTTATAATTAAAGTCCCTAGAAAACAGATATATAATTAGTACGCTGAGACTGAGACTTGCTACTAAGCACAAATCAGTATGTCCGCTCATGTATTCAGGTGGGAGAGGTACACTATTTTTATATCTTTATATAGGTTTTTTTTTTGCTACTTAGCCTCCAGAATCCTGGTGACCTCAAAGTAATGATCATGTTGAAACAAACCAAATGGACAGCAGGGTAATGTTCTGGCATTGGATTACACGCATCTACAAGCAATTCCAATAACTGTCAGGCACATCTATATGCTGTCCTGCCAATATCAGAGCCTTGTTTATTTGTGGCTGCAAAAAGCTTGTATTGATTATTAATACCTACTAAAAATGACTAAATGCTTTCTAGTGGAGTATGAGATCAGATATCCTGCTTATTTCTTTCATTACAGCTGGAGCGCCACACCTGAAACCTCGAACCCTGAAGCCATTCATTTGCAGCAGTAGCGTGGGCTGGTCTGGGCGAAGCAGCCGAGCCTGGTGGATCACAGTGTGTATGTGATTAGTGGGTAGCGCGTGGGGCTCTCATGGCATCAGCAGACCACCAGTGCGAGCGACACCCTACAGGTGCCCACCCACACATCCACCCGCAATGCCCTGTACACAGCCCTTCAGCAGAGGAAGTGAAGAACAGTGGCCTACGCAAGGGCTTGAGCAGACACAGAGACTATGTGAAGATCTCTGTACCTGATGGCAAGGGCAAGCCTCCACCCATGGAGTGGTGGAAGACGGTGATTGCATTCATGTACGCAGCTTTTAACCTGGTGCTGACCACAGTGATGATCACAGTGGTGCACGAGAGAGTCCCAGAGAAAGAGAGCAGCCCGCCACTGCCGGATAAGTTCTTCGACTATGTAGACCGTGTGAAGTGGGCTTTCACAGTGACCGAGGTGAATGGGATGCTGCTGGTGGGGATTTGGTCTATACAATGGCTCTTTCATAGATACCGGTAAGGAAATGCACAACAGTGGAGTTAACATTCCTTCTTAGTATGTTCACAAACTCAGTGTATTGTGTGATGCAAATGATAACGCCAGAGGGATAAATCAATATCGACCTTAAAGTCCCAGGGGATATGTTTCTATGATACCAAACATTAGCTAATCTGTGCTAATTTTTGCTGAGCAGAACTATCTGGGTGTGGCCTAATATTCTAATAATGACATTTACTCAGCATCTCTTTGTTCAAAACTTACTGCCTTGAGTGGCCTACCAAATTACAGTATTAGCATAGTAAGGTATATTCAGTAGCTCAGCTTTGCTTGCTAGTTTGCTCAGACACCATTTGAATGGGTCCACAGTTTTTTCGATATGGTCCACCTCCATATCCCATGTGCACAAGGCAGGAATACACCCTCGATGGGATGCCAGTTCATCACAGGGCACCATACAAACACAATGACATCTAGGCACAATTTAGCAAAGCCAATCTGTTTACTGCCATGTTTTTGGAAGGTGGGAGGAAACTAGAGAACCCAGAGGAATGAACATAAGGAGAACATTTGAAATTCCACACAGACAGTAAGCCCTGAGCTAAGGATCAAACCAGGAAACCAGTACTACATTTACAAGTGTAATTCTTCATTAATTGGTCAAAGTTTCTTTGAAATCTATATTGAGGCCCTGATTTACTAAATGTTAACACGTGTAAACACTTTCAAAATGCATGCAAGCTGATTTACTCAGGGGGTCTACTAGGAATGCCTTAATAAATTTGGGGTGTTTCTGCCTAAAAACTCAAAATACAGGGTGGTGATTATACAAATAGATTAATTTTGCACCAGCAGTGTGATTTACTTCTGCACTGAAAGTCACTTTGGGAATGCAAATTTATGTGACTGAAGGGCAGGCATTAAATTTGTGGAAACCCCCTTTTCCATTAGTTCAAGACAAAGTAATAAAGTCTACTAAATATATCTAATCCAAATGGGTTTACCAACATTATTCCTAGGTACAATAATCAGAAAGCTTCTTAAAATTATGACTTTATTATTGCCCCTGTAAAAAGAGGTTTTGTGTTAGATATTTGCTGCATGTTACACCTCTGATTCCAAGAACACTTTGAAAAGAGCTTTTTTATACTCGTGTAGTATTTTGAACAGGCTTTAGACATGTCTCACTACATTTAATTACCATTATATTTGAGTTTCAGTTATATTTTGCTCTTTAGGGAGTCTGTTTGAGATGTGATCTCACCACAGCTGCTGAAAACAAATAGTCCATGAAAACAATCTAATTTTAATGTTTCTTCCTACCCATAATTTGTACATGACATCATTAACACAGTTAGTCTTTGTAAATCACCTGCAGGACACTCACTAAATGTGCTCACAATTTATCAGTGCCTGAGTTGCCAGTTTATTACATTTTAGGTAAGTTTATTAGGTATTAGGAGATCTGTGGTCTCTTTGATTAAAGCTATGTGGGCAGGACTAGCAACATCAACATTGTGATTGGTGCAGAAGAAGCTTACGCAAGCTTTACTCAAGATTAGCACCACCCACACTGCATTGAAAAGGGAGATGGATGTTCTAGAAAAAAAAGGACATGCAGATAAATCGAAAAGTAAATTAAAATCACCATTTTTGTCTTACTTTATACATGTACAATATCACAACTTTAGGTTTTTTTGGACCTTTAACATATCATTGTATGTACAGTACAGTTAAATGTACATAATTTGATTAGCCATGAGTAAACATTAGGAAGTCATTTTCTTCAAATGGTCTCAAGATTCCTTAATTACATTTCTCTGTCTGCTCTGGTTCTATTAGTGCTAAATCATTTTAGGCCAGATTTCTGCCATTTTCCAATGAAATGAAAAAGAGCTTCATGATATACAAGGACATGCAGGCGCTACTCTTGGGAGTCTTAATTCATAATTTTACCAAGTACAGAATCATATTTGTCTTGAAATTCAGTGAAAGATATAATTACAGTCTGCTGCAAGGTTTGTGCCTGTCGCATCACATTCTCGGTTATTTTACAGACCACATAGCTTGCTCACACTGACTTCATTATTGCATTAGGATTGTGGATGAATCATCAATAGGCTGCAGCATCATAGGAATTCATTTATTCATCTTCAGTAAGTATTTTGTCCTGGTCAGGTTTGGGTTGGAGCTGGAGTATCCCTGGAATACTAGTTGAGAAGCAGGAGTACACCCTGGATGGGATGTATTATTAGCTTAGCCTTTTTTAGCATTTTATTTTTCTGCATGATGCATTTACAACATCATTAGTAACTGCCTGGTCAGGTTGGTGGTTTAAATTCGGCCATTATTTTGTTTATATTTTGGGAACAATTTTAATTCATTAGAAAATATTGCAGGCAGGCACAAACATAAATAGCCATAATAACTGCTCAATTTGGGATTAAACAGCAGTCACACACATCTCTAGATAAGACTAATATTCACAGACCATGCTAACAGTGCATTTCTTTCTGTGGGGGGGGGTTCAGGTTTTTCCAGTGTTTTCCAGAGGCATGGGGGGGGGGGGGATCTCTCTGGTTTAGGACATATCCACCCAAGCTCAGGCTCAAACTGGGAACCCTGGAGCTCTGAGGCAATAATGCTACCTGCTGTACCACCATATCTGTTCAGACCCTTTTAAACAATAAATAATATTAATTATTTAAAAACTAAATATTATAACACAAATAAAGCATGGGTGTTTTCACATGCACAAAAGTCTAACATATAACTACAGCTACACCAAATAATAAAGCTAAGCCAGCTACATGGTCAGGAATAGCAAAGTCTTTAAATGTTATCTCATTAACAACACCATAAATTATCCCCCTTGTGTTTTTTTCCACTTAATGTGTTGTTTTATGCTGTTGTGTTCCTGTCATTTGTGTATTTGTGTTGTGAATTAGTAATATCAAATTATAAAGCCTGGACGACTTATCCTATCTGGTAGAAACTAATAAAAAAAAATTGATCACAAAAACAGTCCAGTGTATGCCTGGTGGAGAATTAACTACTCCTCCTGCAACACAATGTTGCTACGCCTTACATAAATTTTAAATTAAAATGAATAGATTTTTTATGTGCTGTAACACAATAACACAGTGTGATTGGAGCATTATGTTATACAGCGCTCACATACATCTCTGTGTCGTGTCGGAGATGACCAGTTATTGTCCACATCACTTGTATTAGATTAAACGCCCACTTCTATGATTTCCACCCAAAAGCAGTTCACATCATCAGATCTGCTGTGCTGTGTTTGCAGGGCCATCTTGGGCAGGAGGTTCTTCTTCCTACTGGGCACTTTGTACCTGTATCGCTGCGTCACCATGTACATCACCACACTGCCCGTGCCTGGCATGCACATGACCTGTGCCCCAAAGGTAAACGCCTGGCACAACAGTCTCATATCAGGCCTGTACTACTGCTCAAGGCTGGAATAGCTTAAGTAAATCCAACACACTGCTGAAGGCTGGAACATCCCCTGACTGACTGTTGTATTATAAAACACAAACCCCGCTTCTGTCTGTCTGTCAATCAATCAATCAATCAATCAATCAATCAATCAATCAATCACTCAATCAGTCTATCTATCTATCTATTTATCTATCTATCTATCTATCTATCTATCTATCTATCTATCTATCTACTTCTTCCCCAATCCCCCCTTTTTACTTCTTTCTTTCCTTCTCCTCCCTCTCCTAATTCCCCCACATTTGTCTCTCTTCTGCTGTATATCTACCTTTTCTATTATTTCTCTTTTCCTTCCTCTCCTTTTCCTCCTCTTCCTCCTCTCCCTCTGGCTTTCTTTTCTTTGTCTCCCACTTTCTATCTCACCTCTCTTTTCCTTTCCTTCTTCCTCCTTCATTCACTTTTACATGCTCTCCCTATCTCCCACTACTTTTTCCCTGTTTCCATCTTGCCATCTTCTTCTCGCTTCCCCTCTTTTCTTAATCTTTATCTCTCGGAATGCCTATCTTTCTCTCTGCTTTTTTTTTTCTCTTTTCCTCACTCTCTCACCACTCATCTGATATGTTCCTTTTATTTACCTCTCTCTCCAACTCTCACCTTTTTTATTCCCTTCTCTTTTTATATACCTCTTTTTCTTTGTACCCCCTTTTTCTTCCTTTCTCTTCCTTCTCCTTCTTATCTGGGTCACTTCAAATCCCTCTCTCTATCTTTCCTTACAACCCATCCCCTCTCCCTTCTTTACCTCATTCCATGTCCCTTCCTTTGTCTCACACTTCTCTCTCTCTCTCTCTCTCTCTCTCTCTCTCTCTCTCTCTCTCTTCTCTCTCAGCTCTATGGAGACTCACAGGCGAAACTACAGCGAGTTCTTCAGCTGATGTCTGGAGCTGGCCTGTCCATCACCGGTTCCCACATCATGTGTGGTGACTTCCTGTACAGTGGCCACACAGTCATGCTCACCCTCACCTACCTGTTCATCAAGGAGTGTGAGTCTCTAAACCATTAACTTTTTTTTAACAAGCCTTTTCTTCCTTTAGCCAGCCTTTTTTATGAGGATTCAAAATGAAACCAGACTATATTATCACTCAGCTGAGTTAGGATAGACTTGATGATGTGGTGGATGTAGTTTCTAGAAAAAAAGCAAGGAAATCTTCCAAGAAGAAGGGAGAAAAAAACCTTCGGAGAAACACGAACTCAGCGTGAGGAGCTCATTGTCCTCTGGCAGGCTCTGGGAGTTATTTTTGTTAAAGACATGGTACTTGCGAGCTCTGTTGTTCCTTGGCTTTGCACCACCTCTCTTTGGTATTTCCCTGTGGTTTTGTTTATAGCTGATCTTTTCTGAGAACACCTCTAAGCCATTTTAATAACCGTTTACAATGTAGTGGGCACTAGGTGAGAATTATAGTTGCGAAACTACACAGTCGAATTCACTTGTAGATGCAGGTCACACATAATGAAATTAGACTGTTTTCACATATATTTCATTTAGTCATTCATTCATTTAACTTCATTAACTGCTTTATCATAGTCAGGGTTGCTGTGGATCTGGAATCTATCCCGGGAACACTGGGAGTGAGGTTACCTGGAGGGGACACTGGTCTATCACAGGGCACCTTGCACAAACATATTCACACCTAGGGGCAATTTTTACTAGCTAGGTCACCAACAGGCAGATTTTTGGGAGGTGGGAGGAAACCTGGAGGAAACCCACACAAGCATGTTGAGAACATGAACAGAAATTGAACATAGAGAGTAACCCAAGCTCATGACCGAACCTGGGACACTGGAGCTACGAGGTGGCAATGCTACACTTTTAGGCAAAAAAGATAGATGGCTAGCTAACAATGGTGGCAATGCTATGCTTTTAGGCATTAAAGATACATGGTTAGCTAATATTACCTTATCACTATCAATGCTAGTTACTAGGATGTTTCTTATCCATGTTTCAAGGTGATTTTTGACATCTGACATCTGAAATTTGATTGACATTTGTTGTCAGTCATGATGAAAACCAAGCTAATACAACACAAGACCTGTTCGCATAAAGCTGCATAAAACTCTGATGAAATTTCAGCATGATAAATCAAATTTCACTAATCCGGCAGATCGTTCTGCTTAACGTACCAATAGTCTATGAACCTTCTTTGGAATTCTAAGTAATAGAAGTTGATCTTTAGGACTGAGGAGAGCATATATAAAGCTCCTCAGACAAAAACAATCTGCACATACACCAAATAAGGGTTCCAAGAGGACCCAAAGCCAACCAGACCATATTACCACTCAGGTACAGCTTACTCAGGAATGACTTTGAGATAAGTTGCAGGTGAAACACCATGAACTTTAGTTCAAATACAGCCAGTCATTGGAAGAGTCTCAAGACATTGGTGGAGTCTTGACCTAATAAGATTGGCACTGTTATTAAGGTCAGGGGACATGACATATGTGACAAATGTTTTTCCTGGAATTAGACCACTAAAATTATTATACTGTAAGTAAAATTCTCATAAATAAAGGTACCAAATTGTCCTCTTGCTTGTTACTAGGGTGGTACCATCAAGGGACTGATGTAGCATTTGTTCCTTTTACCTGGGAAGGCGCATGCAGTGTAAAGCTATGCTCTAAAAAAGTACATCAGTGGTCCTTAAGAGCTTATTAAGTACCCTCAAATATTTTAAAGGTATGAAGATTGTACAAACTAAAGGTACAGCTGATGTATCCTTAATGGTACCACCTTAATGACAAAGAACATACAGTTTGGTACCTTTTTTCTATTCTTTAGTTCTGAGAGTGAAAGGCAACAGGTTTAACCATCAACCCCTATTGGAATAATGATGTAATCCCTCTGTCCTGCAGACTCCCCCCGCTCGTTCTGGTGGTATCATCTGCTCTGCTGGCTCCTGGCTGCAGTGGGCGCAGTGTGTATCCTTGTGGCTCACGAGCACTACAGCGTGGATGTGGTGGTGGCATACTTCATCACCTCCCGCCTCTTCTACTGGTACCACACCATGGCCAATGTGCAGGTACGCCAACCAGGTCAAACGAAGCTTGATATCAATCCTCACCAACTCTCTCTCTCTCTCACACACACACACACACGCACACACTTTTTCAGAATGTAGAGGCTCTATTGAGAGGCATACATTTGAATTTAATTGTTGATGTTTGTTCTAATAGAGCTCAACACAACACACTGTGAGCTAGGATGCAAATGGAAAAACACACATCTCTGTGCATGAGGCTCGTTCTGTGTAAAGAAAGCGTGATGAATTACAGGACATTAAAATGGCACTGAGCTTCTACTGAAAGTGTTTACAGGACTTGGAGAACACTCTCATCCATTAGACAGTACATGGCTTATGAGATACGACTGTCTGATGGCTTCTAAGTGCTCCCTCGGTACGGGATACCAATACAAATCTGTTAGAGCCAGACAGAAAAGAAACAACACCAATAAAAAGAATGATCGTCATTGTGATTATGTTACAGGCTGTAAAAATGTGAATAGTTAGATATGAGACACATCATGTAGTTGTGTATGTATTAGTATGTAATGTCATAAATTGACATGTCACAGAAATGACAACAACCATGACAACCCAAAACAACCATAAAATTTAAAAAAACCAAAATACACTCACTCACTGAGATACTTTTCTGCTCACCATGGTTGTAAAGAGTGGTTATTTGATTTACTGTTGCTGGGCTTCCTTTCAACTAGAATCACAACATCAAGTGAAACACATTCAGAATGTATGGGGTGTGAGATTTTGGTTTTACTATGTAGAAACGTTCACATATGCAAGAAACATCAATGTGTGCGGGCTACGTCTTAAGCTAAGAAATACCCGGATAGCTTAAAGTGTGTCTCCATCTTTGAGTTGAAATGGAGACAGCTTGAAGTAGGATAACATTATGTGCAATTTGCAACCATTAACAAAAAACTCCCAAATTAAATATTAAGCAGTATAGCAAGAGTGAGTCGTCACGTTAGCACCAAGTTACGTCACGTCAATTGCACTTCCGACAAACCAAAGAAATACAAAACATGATGAATTATAGATTATAAAAATATAGATTTCACAAGTCTTTCTCTCTTCTTTCTTTTGTCTACTCTTTCCCTCTCTTATTTTCTCTCACACTTTTTTTACTTTGTTTCTCTCACTGCTTTCCCCTTTCTTACCTTCTCCCTCTTTCTTTATCTCTCAATTCTTTTTCCCCTCTCTCGCTCTCCCCCTCTATCTTACCATGTTACTCTCTCTCTCTCTCTCTCTCTCTCTCTCTCTCTATAAATATATAAATATATATACATATATATATATATATATATATAGATAGATAGATAGATAGATAGATAGATAGATATAGATATAATATATTTATATCTATAAGTAAGAAGAAAGAGGGAGAGAACGATTGTGAGAATCAGAAAAAAGAGGGAGAAATAGAGACTCCCACTTTCCATCCCTCCTTCACTCTATGTCTCTTCCCTCATCTTGGCTTACAGTGTATTTCACTGTGATGCATTAGTGGTAAGGCCTCAGTTATCATACCACTCACTCGTAGTCAGTTCCAAAAGGGTAAAAGTTCTTCAAAAGGGAAAAACTTCTTTGCAAAGTTCTAGTTTTCTAATTGGGTTCTCCTTGGAAAATTTTCTGAAGCTCTTTTCTACACAAAGCCTTTTAGGTACTAGAACCTTTTTTCTCCAGTTTAAAATTCGCCGCATGTGCTCTCCCTCCAGGCTCTAAAGTGTTCGTCCAACAACTACCTCACCCACACGTGGTGGAACCCCATCTTCAACTTCCTGGAGCGTAATGTGCAGTCGCAAGTGCCTTGTTCGTTCTGCTGGCCGTTGACGACCGGAGGTCGGACGGACTTCTTGGGCACATTTTTCATGAGGTACCACGTCTCGCAAGCGCTCCTCACTGACAGTGTTCTTCACCTCCACACTGTTACTTTTCTTTACAAATACTTACAGCTCTTTTATTTATGAATACCTGAAATCTTGCATATCAATAATACCAAAGACTTTGTGAAGGGGTTGTGAGAAATCAGTGGCTCAGGTTTAATCATTATTAAAAAGATCTTCAGAAACCATGCAAAATTCGATAATTAAAAAAAATGTTACTGATTGATTTTTTTATCCCAAATAAATTAATATACAACAAATTATATGAAGAATATTCTATGAATAAATGGTATTCACCTTGATTTTGTTTTTTTTTTTAGCTCAATGAAGTGGTCACAATTGTGCCTTTTAAAGCACTTATTGTTGAATTTTATTACTTAGTTTTAACTGTTTGTTTATTTCTTTTTTAATATGTTTTTTTATACAAAACGTAACATTAAAAATTGGACAAATCTGAGAGTGTATTGTATTTCTTGATACAAATAGCAACTATTAATAAACCACAATGTCTAAACCACTCCATATTTCATCAGTCTGAAACTGAAGAAATCATACAGCTCAAGTATGCAACAAAATTTGCAAAATAACGTTCCAAATATGGTTTATTGAGGTTAGTAAACTCATGCTAAACACTGAACACTCAGTTGTTAAAAACTGTAACAAAAAGTATTGTCTTAGTTGACTATAGGAGAGTTGCCTTTGTCTTTGTGTAGGACGTACTTCAGGGGATATTTTATTTTGTCATAAGTTGTTTGGACCTTTTGGATTAAATGCCCAAGGGGGGCACGATGGCTTACTGGTAAGCACTGTTGCCTCCTGGGTTGGGGTTCGGTTTCTGCCTCTACCCTGTGTGCACAGAGTTTGCATGTTCTGCCTGTGCTTTGGGGGTTTCCTCTGGGTACTCTGGCTTCCTCCACCAGTCCAAAGACATGTGTTGTAGGCTGACTGGCATTTCCAAGTTGTCTGTAGTGTGTGAATGGGTGTGTGAGTGTGTGTGCGTTGTGCCTGCGATGTATTGGCACCCCATCCAGGATGTACCCTGCCGTGTGCCCTGAGTCCCCTGGGTTAGGGTTACCCCGTGACCCTGTGTAAGATAAGCAGCATGGAAAATGGATGGAAGGAAGGATGGTAATTTACGGGATTTCGACAACAAGTAAATAAAACAATCACGGGTAAAGATTCGTTAAGAAAGGGTTACTTTTATAAAATTAAAATAGCATTTTTGTTTGATGAAACATGTTATTTGGCCTAAAAAAAAATCAAACACGTGCACACATAAATACATAAATCTCATATTAATCATGGCTACATTTCATGTCCATAAATGTAATTTCTTACATAAGATACCATGTTTTATTTTATTTATTTACTTATTTATTTATTTATTCATTTTAATGAGATGACACATTAGATCGGAACAGTTTGGCCTTCCGTAAAAGAAAAAAGCAATTAAAACTATAAATTATAAAGAACTGTAATTTATTACAAATTTTATTATTAAACTGTATTCACTGTCTAGCATAAATTAAATAATAAACATAATTAACATAATAACATAAAATATATAATACTAATACTACTACTACTACTACTACTAATAATAATAATAATAATAATGTTATTATTATTATATCATATATTATTAGCAGTGATGCCACTAACGTGCTACTTACTAACGCGTTACTGTAGTCGGACTACTTTTCTCAGTAATGAGTAGTCTAACGCAGTACTATTTCCAAACCAGTAGTTAGATTTAAGTTACTTATCTAATACACAGTGTGCTACTATTTTTGCGTTTCAGGGCGACGTAGGTTATTTTTTTATTTTTAATTTTTTATTGGCGACCTGGGTCATGTGACACGTTTCCTATGAGGCTGCGTCATCTCCGCTCCGCCCCGAGTCAGATGTAAACAATGGAGGGAGAGAGGTACGCCTTTTGCAGCTGGAAATAC
>CM074947.1:6049397-6118909 GCA_037577455.1 Pangasius macronema
TATTACACCTAACACTGGATTTTATTTTGTGCTGTTTAGTCTCTTATCATCGAAAGCAAGATTTAGAGGAGTACTGATCTAACATCTCCAGTAGATGGCAGCATGACATTGTCTTTAAAAGATGCCTCACATGACCACTACTAGTCATTTACTTTATATTTACCCCCAATCAAATCCTTAACACTTGGAGTGTGTTAGATATGGTGTAATGGTCTGGACACTGCTGCGTGTGAGATGTCAAAAATATCAGTAATCTGTCAGTTATCACAGTAATATCCTCTCAAAGATACTCTTTCACACTCGGACATTTATTGTGTCTTGGATTTGGATGATATCCTACTAAGTTTTAGCCACATGGATTTACACTTGTGTTTGGTCAGATATGCTGAAATCTGTGCTGTATCTATTCAGTTCATAGCATTTGAGCGCCAACTTCCAGTTCCAGTAGTGAGACTTTTGTGAAAGAGTCAACTCTTTGAACCGACTCTTTTAAGTGGCCCTCAGATGCTACTAAGAGTCATTTAATGCAATGTGATTCAGTACACACAGTGCATTAAATGACTCTTAGCAGCATCTGAGTCATTTGAAACAGCATAACAATGCTGAGCCAAAAGAAATTTGGCTAAATTCACAGTAGAAGGAAGTAAAATGTCGAGGTCATCCATCCGTTATTTATAGTGACTGTACTATAGCAGACAGTTTTACTTTTTTACTCAATGTTTACTGAAAATTTACTGCAAAAAATGACATCTTAGCAAGATGAAATACCTTCAGTATAGTCAAATGTATCTACTCTTTCCTAAAAGATTACACCAAACCAAATCTAAGATGATTAAACCTATTTCTAGACATTTGTACTCACTTCAGGCTTGAATGAGTCTTGTTCTATTGGCAGACAATTTTTACTCATTTTAAACATTTATTTAAAAAAAGAAGCAAAATTATCTGCCAATAGAACAAGAAAATGACAAGCGTGAAATAAGTAATAATATCTAGAAATAGGTTCAGTCATCTTATATTTGGTTTATTATAATTCGGAAAAGTGGATAAATCGGACTATATTCATATTAAGATGAGATTTCTTTGCAGTGTAATGATAATGTAATTTATTTTGTATGTTTGTTTTATTAACAGCCTAGTCTAGAGGAGTAAAACTAATTTTTTTACACTTAATCTGTATGTCACTTAATCGGTGTAATCGGAGCACCGAGGTCTACAAAAGGACTTTAGCCCAATACATGTGAGCTAAAAAAAATAATAATAAAAATAATTGTGTAATTTTGAATGAGTTGTTTCAGTAAACTAAAAACACCCATTCCATGATTGTGGTGCTTAAATTGTCTGAGTTCAAACGATAATGTATTCAATGTACCGACTCCAACAAAAACAAACAAACAAACAAACAAACAATGTTTTAAAGCATCCATATAATAGCTAATAGCATGAGGACATTATAGGACATTGTAATTACGTGCGTAAAGTGTATTTCTTACAATTAATAATTTACTTTCAATCTGTTAATCATCATACTATCAATTGCAAATAAAGAAAAAAGAATGAGAACTTAGTTTTCTTCTTCCCATGATCTTCCGGAAATTTGGATAACACAAACAACTTGAGTTGTTAAAAGTGAGCACGAAAATGTGCTTGTTGGCAAACGAAATAACCAAAACTCATGCTCGCTGAGAAGAGTGTCACTGCTGAAGAAAATGAACATTGCAGTTCTGACAGGACGTCAGTTTATAGTAGTCATTATCCTACATTTGAAGTCTCTCTACCCATCTGCAACATTTCATTCCAGCTTCCATAAAATGGCTGCATGACACAGTCCTGATTAGCAAATTCCTCTTTTTTTAGTTTTCCATTTATGAAATGCATCCAAAAGGCTTTTGTGCCAAGTCTGATCCCATTGACGGATTTATTTCACTTCCATGAAAGGTCATCTGTCTTTGGAAAGTCTGCAGCAATTAAAGCTTATTCATTGAAATAATAATAACAGACAAACATGGTACAGTTTTAGACAGAAAAATAATCCTAATCATATCAATGTGGCCCGAGGCGAATGTGAAACACTGCACCTGGAGGAGAAATACTAGTAAATTATAGGTTTGTGTCTCCACGGTTGTGACGATTGCTCTTTTAGGTTCGTCCGTCTCTCTTTCTTTTGTCAATTTTACCACAAGATATGCACGAAGCAACAGCATGAAAACAGCGAGACAGGAAATATGGGGAGAAATCTTCTGAATAATAAGCAGCTTCTTTTTTTTTCTGATCACAGAGACCAGTTCTACACGTTTGATTTCTGTTGGCTCAAAAGACCAAGGCTTGTCATTTTACAGGTCAGAGATCACTTAGATAAAGTCAGTGTGAAATGAAAGGAACTGCTTCCAGAAACAAACGCACATCTTTCACGTCCCATGTCCTTCCCCCCCTTCAGTGAACTGGTTTTCTCCTGAGGAGATTTTACTACTGGTTGGTCTGAATACTGAATTTAGCTAGTGCACTGTCTGCCATGTCACCATAACAAGGGCTCAAAATCGTAACTGCTTTAATTATAAATAAATCTAAAGTAAAACTTTACATGTTTGGACATCTACAAATAGGAGATTTGCATTAGGAATGTTCCTCCGTTTCGCACTGACAGAGCTGGAGACGCGGATTCACGACTAGAAACACAAGATGGAGCTACACTACAAATCACTGACTTTATTTCCTCCTTTGCAATTTTAATTTGCAGTTAACGTGTATGGATTAATCCAAGACTGTGGTGCCATTTAGCCCTTGGAAAAAACAAACAAACAAACAAAAATGTTAAAAAAATGTAACATTGAATCTAAGAAAATGTACGAAAACATACTTAAATGAGTAACAAGGTTGAAAGCAAAAGGGTTTTAATAAAGAATTTGTGTAAAAAATACACAAAATGTGGGTAACTGGCAACCGTTCTAATAGCATGACTATATGGACTTGCTTATCGTTTACTTAAAATACTTTTTACTTTTTTAAAATTAATAATTTACGTTCAGTCTATATTTGGGTAACAGGGTCAAAATTTGGTAAAAACATCCAAATTTTCCAAAGTGAACTCATCAGTCAATATCACAATATCACTGAAAATAAAGAAGAACAAAGAGAAAGCATACTTTTCTTCATCCCATGATCTTCAGGGAGTTTGGGTAAGAGGGTTGGACTTTCAAAGTACTTTCACCATGTCACCTAATATCATAATATCATAAGATCTGAAAATAAAGAAACAAGAATGAAAGCGCATTTTCTTCTTCCCATGATCTTCAGGAAGTTCAGATGATGCAACATCCTGTTGAACGTGTGTTCAGGTAACAGGGCTGAGTGAGTGAGTGAGTCATCTTAAATGTACATTTTTCCATCATCTATAATGATGACTTGTGGGAAAGCATGTTTTAACCCTTTACTGCACATTGTTGCCATATGGCAACAATATACAAACTACCCCCCTAATTTTTTTTTTTTTTTAATTTTGAAATAATTTCTTGAACTAATTCAAGTAATAAAAATCCATAAAAAATAAATAAATAATTCATGCAGTAGAGGGTTAAGCATGAGAGTTTAGTCAGATTCATAGCTTCATGCAAAAGAAATATTTAAATTTTGGAATAAAAGAAAATGGCTGTAATTCCTAAATGATTAATGCAATATTTTTGTTAAACCCCTTGAATTAAAGCAGAAAGTCTACACTCCAATCACATGCTGCTTCATTTCAAATCTGTTATGGAGGTGTACAGAGGGGGGAAAAAAATTGCGCCACTGTCCAAATACTTATGGTCCTGACTGTATGTTGCTGTTAAGGACACTTCGCCAGAGTTTAATACACGTCTTTTACCTTTACTTCACACACTTTAATATAAATGTAATATCAATGGGACACAAATAACTCCTCAATCATGTAATTACTCAGATACTAGCCTCTTTTCATCAGCAGTAATGAAACATAAGCCATAGCATTACAACTAAACTTCACTCTACTAGACTACTTACAATAATAACATAATCCCCTAACCTTAAATCACATCTCATGAGAATGATCATATCACCATAGTGCTGAAGTGTAGAGCAAACAATTCATAAAACAGCACTTCATGATGCACCTTTGCAGTTCCTCGTTTCCGTTAAAAGACGGCATTCTCCATATTCAGGACAGAGAACGTTTTCTGAGAAATTTTTCTCCTGGCCTGAGCAGTTTGTAGGTGTGAGATTCATGAATGTACTAAAGAGCAAGGGTCAGTCAAAGATGCTGATTTATTTTTTTGTCTTTTTTTTTTTTTTTTTTTAAATAAAAAGGCATGTAGAAACACAATTCAAATGTGACCACTTGGAAGCAAAGTGCTAAACCAAGATGACAGTGATTCAAAATGACAATTAAAAAAAAAAAAAGAAAAAACAAATAAAAAAAAAAGAAAGAAAATGTATCCAATAATACTAAAAGTAGAATGTAAAATCAAAATGTTACAGAAACGCCTGCATGTAATAAACATGGCAAAAAGACCACACTATTATCTAGCGGATAGAGAGGAAACAGAGGAACATCGCAATAAAAGAGACCGGCAAGTGCTGGGGTAAATATATATCTGCTTCATTTGTCTGTTTAGAACAATAAAATATAGGCCTCTGAGTACCCACTCGAACACGCGTGTCCTAACATTGCCTGCAAAAATACCAAGAAAAGAGACATATCCAGACATTTTTCATGAAAAAGTACACATACTGAGCATTATTTTACATCTGAGCACTGGGAGGTCATCATTAGTTACAGTTCTCAAATGAAAGGTCGTTTTTGCAAGAACAGCTTTCCTGTCGCAAAGCTTATTCTCGTGTATATATATATGCATATATATATACACACATACATACACACCAGTATATATATAAAAAATAAAGATAAAAAAACAAAATGACTTAAAATATACACCGAGAGATGAAATGAATATTTTAAAATACAAAAAAAAAAGCATTCAAAATTGAACTTGAACCCATAAAAGTCGAAACTTTGATCCTTTTTTTGTGTTTTTTTTTTTTTTTTACTTTACACCCACTGGCTGAAATATGAAAGAGTCTTGAGAGAATGTTTGCAAGTCGAGAATAAAATGATCCGCCTGACATCTGAAGAGAACGCTCCTGAAAACCGGGCCCTGAAATGCTACATCATTGGGTGAAACGTGAGATGGTGCTGGGGATGAACTGTACATACAGAAAACAGGGGTGCCAAATAACTTAACAATAACTTAGAGACAGGTTGTGGTAAGGTGTGTGATTGATTTCTTCCCTCTCTGCACGCGTGTATGGTGATTTGTGCGTTTGGATGAAGACATGATCAGTGCAATAACTTGGACTTTGGGCACGACAAGCTAAAACGAACGTAAACCCCAAACGAACTTTGTGTGTGTGTGTGTGTGTGTCTGTGTACTCATATCTAGGAAGGGCTAAGTGTGTATCTCTGTGTGTATGTATAGTAGCAGGTCTAGGCGAGAAGCGATTGTCTGTGGTTTCAGTTCAGTGTCTCTACAGCAGAGGAGCGCGCTCGAGAGCTGGAGCCCTCCAAGAGGTCAGCGGGGGGAGTCAAGAGGTCGCTGAAGGGGTCAGAAGTCATCTAACAGGCTTCCATCTCCAAAAGGGCCCCCGCAGCTGCTGGCTTCGCTTTGCATGAGGAGAAAGCAGTTCGTTTTCCTCCTGTTCGACACACAAAAACATGCATTGGATGAGTTCGGTGCACTTGTAGCAAATGCCAGACAGACGCTATCTTTTAAACAGCGTCAGCATTTCTTTTACAGTATACATCACATGCCTTTGAAATTGAGATATCTGTGAATCAAATGAGATTGCAATTTAGTCACCGCTATGGTTTTGTCCCAAGATTATGCAAACTTCTGCATCTTTATATTGTTTAATTTATATACAACGCACAGCAACGCTGAAGTAAATCAAACTCTCTGTGACTGATCGATTATGACCTTCAATAAATCAGCAGAGACACTTCCAGTGATGCCTTATTTATAGATGATGTTCCCAATGGTGATATACAGATCAAATCATAGGACTGCAGAATTTCTTTTTTTCCCAGGTTAATTAACAATAGTTTTCAGCCAATTCGATACTGCTTCAAGTATTCCTATTTACATATTTATGGACGGGTGAGACAGAGCATTCAGCGCTCCTACTGATGTCCTCCAACCTTGAAAGGTATCAGAAAAGATCATTCGTCACTCAGAAAATCATCTGGGAGTAGAGGGTTAATCCGATCGGACTCCCACGCGTCGTAAAAATAATTCAATGGTACAGACTCCATTGCACATATTGACAGGCTTTTTGGACTTATTTGAGAAGTGCATCAAATAGAATTCCTGATCAAAGGAAGATAATAGAGGAGCAGCTCTCCCAGGAGCTGAGGTAAGAGTTCCAGATACAAGTCCGCTGTTCTAAAGTGTCTCACACACACACACACACACACACACACACACACACACACACACTTTTCTTTACTGTTTTACCATGTGTGGATGATGGGCAGGTTCTTTTCTCAGAGAGAGAGAGAGAGAGAGAGAGAGAGAGAGAGAGAGGGAGAGAGAGAGGGAGGGAGAGAGACTCTCTCTCTCTCCCCGTTTCCTCCCGCCGTCTCTGGTTTCGAAGGACCACGAAGATAAATGGAGGAGGCAGGGGAGTTTTCATCCCTGCACCTCAAAGCTCCCGAGCTGCCCATGCCCCCTTCCTGGAGCGCACTTTCCTTCCAGGCCACACATGAAAAGGTCTGGCTGCCCTTCCTGCCCAGGGCAGAGGGAGCGAGGGAGGGAATGAGGGAGACTGAGATGGCTTCGCACTGCCCACCTCAATACAAGTGCTAGGATTCACAAGCTTTAGTGCTGCAGAATACCCAGTCGCAGGAAATGAAATGCTCCTCTGTTTTCGAGAGCCAGCCACCTCTCACTCTCACTCACTCTCTCATCTGCTCTCTCTTTTCTTGGCGGTGAGGAAAGGCAAGGCAAAGCGAGGCAGGCTTTGAAGTGTGGGAGGTTAAGATAACTGGCACGGCCTTGGGTCCCTCAATCGGCCCGTTCACCTCCCAGGCCAAATCAAAGAGCCTGCAGCTGGAGCCGACACACCTCCCTCTCTGCTCCGCTCTCCCACACTGGCAGTTTGGGTTTCTCTCTTTCTCTCTTTCTCTCTCTCTCTCAAAAAAAAAAGAAGGAAGACCGAAAATAAGCTGACCAAAAGTATTCCACATGCAGCATGTGGGCTTTTTGGAAAGAGAAGATCTGTTGAGGTTACGAGGCCACAGCAGATAGTGGAGTACCTGCTATAGCCTGCAGGCGCTACTTACATACTCGGCGCGCGCACACACACACACACACACACACACACACACACACACACACACACACACACACAAAGAGACGAAAGGAAATAAAACAGATCAAAGTTTGTATGACATCACGGTCCAGCTCTGGCAGGCAGGCAGGCAGGCAGGAGCGGCCTGAATAAAGTACTACGGACTGAGTGTATGAGAGTGTGTGCGCGAGCATAATCTGGGTTGTGTTAAGTCCAGCCAACTGGAAAGCCCCCCTTCTCTCTCTTTCCCTCCCTCTTCCTGTCTCTCTCCTTCTCTCCTGACGCTGTGCCAGTGGCCTGGCCTTGCAATGCTCGGCTAGGCGTTTGGTTTGGCAATGCCCTGCAAAGCAGCAAGTCCATAAAATCAAACGGCCGCTACGAGTGGGCCAGCGCTCGGGGGAAGCCTCTAAACACTGGGGCCCAGTAATAAAATGGCACCTGGAAGAAAACGAGATTTTGAACAAAGTACTTTGTTCTGTCAGCAGTTCATCTGGCACAGAGACAGTAACATTAAAAGGAAAAGCCCCAGCACAATTACGCCTTTATAACTCCAGTGCAACCACCAAAGCTAGAAAAGTCTAAGTGCATGTGTGTACATGTGTGTACATGAGGCGGGAGTCTCCCTCTTACATATTTGCAATGAGGATTCAGGTGTAACAGAGCCCAAAAGGGAAAGGAATAAGAAGCATGTGAATGAAGGTAGAGCCTGCATGCAGTGTGGCAGGAAGACGACTGCTTCTCCAAACCTCAAGCATGTGCTGGTGGGGGAGGATGGAGGTCAGCAGGAATAAGGATGGGTGTGTGTGGGGGGGTGCGTGGTATGGAGGATCTGCCCACATCTGAGGTTGTGGTGGCCGGGGGCCCTGGGGCCGACGTGGCCCTGCGCTGCCAGAACTGAGGGCCAGAGCGGCACTATCAAAGAGCGGCACAATGACTGCTCGCCTCCACCGGCGGCAGGCTTCAAAGAGCCGCTCATGGGGGGAGGAAAAGTGGGGAGAGGTGGGAGGTTCCGCCTGCATTCACAATAAGAGCCAGATTTAGAGAAACTCCATCACTGGTCTGTGTGCGTGTGCGTGCGCGCAAGAGAGTTAGAATGAGAGCGAGAGGAAATGGAGAAGACATCACAACACACAGGGATGTCTCGACCCCTCTGATGTGCCGATAGCAGACTCAGCGTCTGAAGCAAAGTCTTTGGCCTCCTCCTCTGTTTACGGTGCAGCTGCTGCTGTTGAGTCATGCACTTACACAGGACCAAACATCAGAGTGAATCGTTATTGGATTGGATTTGAGAAATCTGATGTTTTATACCCATGTTATTGACTGGCAATGTTGCCCTTTGCATGCAGTCTTGAAATCATTAAGCCAATTTTAAACATGCAGTGTTTATTTTTTAAAAGTGTTTGTACATGCTACAAAGCTCTCCAAATTGTATTTTTGAGGAACCCCCTAAAGAACCCCCTTTTTTTTTTTTTTTAGGAATGGAGACTTATAACAATGGTGTAGTTTCAATGGGGGGGGGATGACGACGACCAGTATTTCAATGCAATTAATAAGGCTGCTTTATTTCATGCTTAAGTTTACATTGCTGGTCTGGAAATTAGCTGCGCTCCTAAGAAAGAACATAGCAACTCAGATCTTTCTTTTTTTTATTAAAGAAACCTTGAAATATGCTTGGTTTCAGAGGGTTATGGTGAAGTTGTGTTAATGTTTTAACTACAGGTGCAAGGAGCAATTTGTTGGCAAGGAGTAGAGGGCTCCAAAAAATTACAAATTACTTCTTTAAGTTTATTAGCTACAATAATATAACGGAAAACTGTGTTCTCACAGCAGCACATTCTTAACTGTAAATATCCTATAAGTATCATGCATTAGCCAACACCTCATATCATGATATCATACCAGAAAAAATGGGACTGATGCATCCCTAGCAGCAACATGGGCAGTATAAGAACTGGGTACAGTACCACTGACTTCTCACGCAGAGCTCCCAGTTTTAGTTAGTGGTTGTGGTGAAGATTTGGGTGTAGAAAGCAGTCTCTAAATCACGACTGCCTGAGCAACTTCCTTCAAAGCGCATTTCACCTCTGCTTGCACATTTCAATACATCTTGGAAAACTTCCCATTCGGTTATAACGGAGCTTGAAAATGGCACAGTCTCAAGAGTCTGGCCAGAGCACAGACCCTGCGGTGTGGAAGACGGGACAGGGTTTGGAAAGACAAACTGAGACAGCTGAGAGAGAGAGAGAGAGAGAGAGAGAGAAGAGAGAGAGAGACAACCAAGAGACAGACACACAGTGAGAGACACAGACATAGGCAGAGAGACAGACACAGAGACAGAGAGAAAGAAGGGTGAGTTCACTGCTTCTTAGAATGTGAAAAGAAAAACGAGAGAACACAGTCTCTATCATTTCAGTACATGAGGGATTTTCATTTTCCTCCATTCTCCCTCACTCTCTCCCTCTTTCTCATCAAAGGCTGACAGCTGACTCCTGCCCTCACATTAGAGGGCAGTGAGAGAAAGAGAGAGAGAGGCTGAGGCTCTCACAGAAACAGCTCTTCTTTTCATTCCTCAGAGCAGGCCCTGTACTCCACAGCTCCCCTACCTCTGTAACTTTCCCACACTTCCCCCAGACATGCTCTGACCGACACACACACACACACACACACACACACACACACACACACACACACACACACACACACACACACAGCTTTGAAATCCCTCAACAGCCGCACCCAGATTCAGGGCAAACCTTACCCAGCAGCCTGCCAGCAGCAACAACAAACTCTGGAGCTATGCTTTTTCTCGCAGCTCTGTAAAGGACCTCTCTCCCTGTAATGATTCTGGTACTGCAACCAAGACCTAGGATCAGATTCCAGGTGGGTACAGAAAAAAAGAGTGTACTCAGGTGCATTATGGGGACTCGTACTAATGCCTTAAGCACAGCCCCAGTAAACTGCTCATTAATGCCACAGCACTGCTGAACTCTCAGATCCGATTGGTCTGAATGTGCTGACTAATTTTCTGTAACAGCAGCTCCGGCAAATCACAGGTTTATATTAATGTGCTCATTTTAATACATTATCGCTTCTGTAGTAACAGCTAATTCACAGGGACTTGTACGGCAGACCCTCGTAATGTAATGTACGTAATCCATGCACATAAACGGATTTAAAAGTGTGTTGGTAGATAAAGAAATGTGTGCAATGTTTGAAATGGTGCCGATTATTTCACATTTATGGAAGGAGTCTCTAGTGTTAGCAATTTTTAACAGTCATTAATTTTTCCACCCTGAGACAGAGAGACTTCAAGAGAGAGGAAAAAAAAGAGGTCGGTGAGGAAACGACTGTTTATAGCTGCCATAATGTAAGTGATAAAAGGAACTAACTTGTTTCTTGGACAATCCGTTGCATTAAATCTAAAGGATGAAAGTAAAATGCAACAGTTTGTACTTAATAGATGGTAAATTGCTGTGGTATAAGAAGAATAAAACACTTCGGGACATGCTGTTATATGTAAATAATCCGCTTCATGTCGGGCCAGATCACACTACACTGTCACTTATTAGTTTCCTATAACCCCATGCCCTGTTGTGTTTCATTCTCACATAGCATTTCCCAAACCCTTTAAAACACACATGGGGAAAAAGCAAAAGCCTGGAGGCCATGTGTGTCCCCGCACAGATAATCATCTCACAACTCAAAGCAAATCAGAGAGTCATTAATAACAGCATGGAAAAGACAGGCCGCGGAGGATGGATAGTTGAGAACACGGGCAAAACAAAATTATTATTATTATTATTATTATTATTATTATTAGTAGTAGTAGTAGTAGAAGTAGTAGTAGTAGTAGTAGTATCTCTTGACCAGTTTACCCACACAACCACTGCCTGCTTGGCAAACTGAGTAGTAATCCCAAAAATAAATAAATAAAAATTTGGATCATGATGGAAAAATAAATAAAACAGCAACAAAATGCTTTGTATCCAACTTCAAAGGATTATACAGAAACATTTGATTCAAAATAGCTCCAAAAATAATAACAGAAATGTTTCTGTAATACTAAAAGTCATTAACCTATCTATATAAAAGATTAAAAAAAAACGTTAAATGTAACTTGATACATACTGTTATAAACAGTCATGTTATATTCCTTGGAGGAGAACAAGAAAACAGATAGGAAGACAAATATATTAATTTAAAATGTTTTTGAGATCCTATGCTAAGCTAACCTCAATCCAGCTCCTGAGATCTGCATAAATTGAGGGCTTTCAGGGTAGCAGCAGTATTCTTGGTATTATGCATATTAGTTTAAGGCTGTCACAATGAATCAGCGAGGGTGTCCATCCCCCGTCTGCTCGGCACTGCTAATTATTGGATCAGGGATAGACGGCTTTCTCGCCAGCAGCCCCTGAGCCCGCAAAGAAGAAAAGCCGAGGAGAAAAGCGTTCTGATTTTGGGTTCAGAGCGAGCCACAGAGCAAGCCCACAGGGTCGCGAATCGATCGACCATAAAACCTTTGTCTAGTGGCTTTAGTCTCATTCGCAGGGCAGATTTGTCACATCTGCATACGTTTCGCTGCAAACAGAGGGAGCAGGGGTAATAAAAGGATACAGTGGCACTTTATATGAAAAAGACAGACAGAAGGCCCTCTTGCTTGATATCGACAGGAGTTGGTTTTATTTCTGTGGACTTCTGGCTAATTGAAAGAGGATCACTGTCTTGTTTCTAGCATTCCACACAGCCAGAAAGTCCAACATGCGCAGAAACTGCGGGCAAAACCTCTCTCCATTCATGATGCTCGCCGGATTACACATGTGGGCCATGTGGGTGGATAGAAGGATAGGGAGAGATCACATCTGGGTTTGTTCTTTTAAAACCAGCCTCTTAAACACACACACACACACACACACACACACACACACACAAAAATGTGCATGCACATCTGCAGCAAGGCTTGCTCTAGATTTGTACTCAAGATTTTAAATACAAAAGATAAGAGGAAGCAGGACTATGGCAACTTTGTGTCGGTGTAAATTGGGATTAAATGTATAACACAGATGTGGATAGTATTGCACTGATTTTACAGATGTACTCTAACAAAATCTAAATATTTTTATCCAAAGTGCCATCTATCAGTCTGTACATGACTGTACAAGTGCCCATAACAGGCAGTGAATGTTCAATACTATGCTTACCAATAGTGAGGAAGGAGAGATGTATGACATATGGCCATTTAATGAAGCAGTGTGTAATTTCTTTATACAGAGGTGAATAGAAATTACAATGAAGTCTTCACATGTCCTGATTCCACTCCACTCTTCTGGTTAAACTACTTATGCCTTGAGAATGGACAGAATTGAACCTGCTCTAGGAGTGTGGAGCTAATTTCAAGGCCAGAAAAATGTAAACAGAAGCCTGAGATGAAGAAACTAGCAAAATGTATCTGTATTAGAAAGCTACCTGTTAAATGATATGGTTATTACAGGTCTTTCAGGTACCACTTTCAAAAATCACTAACTGCACCTTTAAACTGAGCAATACCTGTACATGTTTAATAAAATAAAATAAAATGAAATAAGACAGAATAAACACAGTTAACTGGATGATACACTACATGGCCAAAAGTATGTGGACCCCTGACTGTCACTCACTGTATGTGGTTCTTCCCACAAAGCTGGAAACTCACAATTGTCTAGAATGTTGTTGTATGCTGTAGTATTACAATTTCCCTTCGCTGATACTAAGCGGCCCAAACCTGTTCCACCATGACAAGGTGGCAACTCCATACTAGTACCTGTGATTTTGGAATGGGATGTTCAACAAGCACATATGGGTGTGATGGTCATAATACTAATACTTTTGACTATATAGTGTATATATTAAGGGAGGTTGGTAGAATACGAGTGCACGCAAACACACTGGTGAAGCTTTAGGATTAGTCTGTATTAAGAGACAGTTAATATAGGGACAGGGCCTCTTACCATTGCTCAGATGTACGCCGTTTTCATTCTCTGGGCTGTACCTGCAGAAAATGGAAGTCTTTAACAAAAAGGGGGGATGGTTGCTTAACATTGTACCGTCACTGTGTAGTCATAAAGAATAATCTGATAAGGACAGAGTGAAGACTAATCATTATAATTATCTGGATTGATATACATTCAGTACATGTCTTAACCACTAGCCTATTACACAAGTGCTACTATACAGGCCTATGTCAGACAAAAACCATATTGACTGCTATACAAATACACAGAACAAGTAAAATACAAAATCAAAGTCACTAGTGTTGCTTTGCAGAAGTCAAAAGGACAGGGCAGAGAAAGAGAGTTAAAGCCTGAGGGAGTTGAGTCTTATCAAAGAATGGACAGACTAATCCCAAAGACTGTGAGTCATGTGGAGGAAGTGACAGATGGATGGAGGAATGGAAAGCATGAGTGACGACAGGAAGTGTGCTGCTGCAGTACTAGCACAGTCTCTTTACAACATTTCTAAACCTGCACTAGTCTAAATGCTACCTAAAAGACTGAGAAGGTTCCCTGAAAATGCACTGACGTTTATAAAGCATGTGTTTATGGTTAAATAGTCGAGAGTAGAGCATGCAACACTGGCAACAAAGTCAGAAACCAGAAGTTGTACAGTACATTCGCTGAAAGAAGGGAGCCAAATGCAGAGGAGTGGAAAGGAAAAATAAAGCAAAGAAGACGGGTGGAAGGTTTTTACCTGGGGCTGTTTCCTGGAGCTTCTCCCTCTTCCTTTTCTTCTTCTTTCCCTAGAAAATATTCAGAATGAGACTTAAAAAAATACAGCTCAAACCCTCCTGACCCTGAGATTTCATGCTCACCAAACACTGAATGTGTGTTCCTCTTCAACCCCTTTATCTCTCTTTACTTTACCTGACCCGATCTTCGATATCTGTGAAAGCATTACAATTCAAACACATCTCACTAATCCTTGTACAAGACATTAGGAACTAATGATCTTTCCCAAAGTTAAACACAGGAATAAAATATCTGGTCTACTCTAATTCCATGAAGATCACTGCTCTCGAGCCAGAAGTCAGGATTGGTTGAGGATTTGTAGCTTATGCTAAATCCCCTAGCAGGGTGACTATAGGTATAGATCGCTCTGTGCTGTCATTTTGCGGTCCAATATGAGGCATGCTTTGGTTGCCTGCTGTAAAAGTCTGATAATCCACTTATTCAGCAGCTAATCTGTGTATTCTAGCTGTGGCTGACAGAGCCATGGAACTCCAAGTAGTGAACGAGCATGCAAGACAGAGCAGGGATGGGCTCATAGTGCTTAGCGTGGTTAAATACAGCTGTATGGCCACTGCTACTGCAACCAGCTGAGTGGAAAGTTCATCCTTCTTTGAAGTGTTTCTTAGCCTTGTGTGCTTGTACTAACTTGGTGACTGGTTCAACTTAAAATGGTGACGTCCATTTTCCTGAATCGCATCACTGCTTGAGTAGACTCTCTCAAGATTGTCCGACTAAGGTTAAGGGAATGAGTCCAACGTACTGCACTGTGAGAAGCACAAGGCATGTTTTGGGGAAATTTGTATAATACTATGTACAGTAACAGAATATCAGTATTACTGATTTTGGGTTGCTTATACATAATGACTACGTTACCCCAACACTGTTGAATTCTTAAAACTAAGAATTGGTCTGAAGGTGTTGATTAATTCCCTATTGCAGCTCTGACAGTCGTGCCAATTATAATTCAAATCATAGGTTTATATTCTCATTCTAATGTTATTGCTTCTAGATTAACATCCAATTCGCAAATAAACAGATTTGTATTTTTTCAAAAATGTGTTAATATTTAACAACAAAAAAAAATTTGAATTTTTCTGTAAATATTTATTTAATTAGAAGAGTTGGCAGTTTGTGTTTCCTCAGTAACATGACAAGCTGCATTTCTTGGAAAAAAGAAAAAACTGAGGAAAGAAAGACTGCTTATAGGTGCTATTATGTAAGTGATAACAGAAACTTGTAACTTGTCTCACAGATGTTCCACAACAATGACTGTAACTGTAGAAATGGATAACTAGCCCAACATGCTGTTCTTCAATTCATGAAAACATTCTCACTGGCAGATTGCTTTTGGTATAAGGGGAATAAAACTACACTACGGGATATGCTGTTACTGGAAACTGGAATTAATCATAGTAAATATTATCTAGTGCTCTCAATACTGCACTATTCATTCCTGCTCTATGCACCGTTTGTATTATTCAGCACTTTGGGACTGCATATGCTGCACCATCTGTACAGTGTATTAGTAAAATCAACAATAAAATTGAATTAAAATGGATATGATATAAATCCTCAAATACAAATAGACAGTTCCAGCAAAATGCAAATGAATTTATTGTATGCACAGAATGTTTGTCCCTGCAGAGCTCTTAATGGCGAGAAAAAAAAACTGAAAAGACAAAGCAGAAAGGTGTAAAATGTTGACTTGCTAGATTTCACCATACTTTTTAACATCTTTTTAAAGAGATGTTACATACAAACAGATGACTATTGTGATTATAAATGATTATACCAAAATCAAAATTACTGTAAAAGAATCAAGGTCAACCAAATAAACATTGCCTTTTCAAGGGCCTACAAAAGCTAGACTGGCCTAGTAACGGATGTCTATAGCCGTCTCTCAGTGGTAACACACACACACACACACACACACACACACACACTGACAGACGCTCACAACACAAACACACGTCACATTTCCCAGCATGTATGGATACTTACGTAATTGTCTCTAGCAGACCAGCCTGGGTATAACTGCATGTGGAGCTGCCGTTCCTTGCGGGCTAATTCATAATACTTTGCTTGCTCTTCCCGAGATAAAGCGTGCCACTGTTGGGTGCAAAGAGAAGATTAGAGAAAGAACATCAGAGTCAGTCCATTACTTGTGCACTTTCAAGTTCCCAGCAAAGAGACGCATGCTAGTGTTTTGCTACAAACTCCTTTGCCAAATGATTTGTATTTTGCAGGGGGGGTGGGGGGGGGGGAAGGGGGAAACACGATGAAGAGATTAACTTGCACGGCGAGGGAAAAAGGGGGCGGAAAAAAACTTTGATTTCATATCAAAACACTGGTTCCAATTTAGCGGCGCTTTACTTCAAACTATGTCAGCGGGCAATTACTCCACGTAACCGCAGAATGGTGCTTTGCTGTGGCTGGCTGCCTCAAACTGCTCAGGCTTTGGTTAAGGCATTAAACATGCTCAGTGGTTCCTCTTTTTCCGAAAGGAGGAACACGTCCTGGCAAACCTTAGCACTGCTCGTCCAGACTGTGCCAACCCCCGCACAAAAAAACACTAAATCTCACAAAGTGACAGCTCTTATATCCAAATTTCTGTTAAATGAAATGAGACAGAGTGCTCGTGATGAAGGACATATGGTGGACTTTAACTTCGCTACATACCCTTCTGCCTAGAATCTGGTTGATGGCAGCGCTCTCCTTCAGCGTGCACTCAGCCACCACGTTGGCACGCATCTCTTTCATGTAAAGCATGAAGGCGTTGAGCGGCTTCTTGATGTGAGGCCTCTTGGGCTCCTGCTCCTTTCGCTGCTCGTGCTGGGGCTTCCTGCATGAAACGATCGCAAAAAGAAGCACTTAATAGAAAGTTTGGAATCGATAAAGAAACAATAAAAAAAAACAAAAAAAACACGGGGTATCTTGGGGGCGGCAGAGGCGTCATCCGGGCCGCCGCCACAGAGACGGCAGCTAGTGTGAGAATAGCAAAGCGATCGCTTTGGTCATCCAAAGCAGAGCTGCACGACTCACTAGCAGAACGCCTTTAATCACGTCCAGTTGGGTGCTTTCATGCGGAGAGATTACTTCACCAGTAATGGCAAACAAACCCTGTGCCTCACTCCTCTTGCCAGTGGAGGAAAAGAGTCGTCCCTCTCCAAACCTTTTAACTGCACTCGTCTATCTCAGACCTGGATCTGCTACCTGGGGCCAAATGGAGCACAGAGTCTTATCTGTTCACTACTGCTTATCCACAGCCAATGGAGGTTAATTAGAGGCTGTGATTCTACAAGCAGGTCTTGATCTGCTGCTAATGGGAGCAGCTGAGCTTTCTCTAGGATAGACACATAACAAAGGGGTCAAAAATGTGTGCGCGTTTGTGTACGAGTTCAGGCCGTGTAGAAGCACTCAAGAAACTCAAACCACAAAAAAATCTACGAGCTCACCACAGAACTTCCCTACACACATGCAAGAAAGTAAATCAGGAGCAGGTAGAACAGGGCATTACCCTTTCTATCGTTATCGCTATTTTATTTGTTTTAATCAACATTGTTTTTCATCTTATGTTCCTTTTCAAGCCTGATACATGATACACGATACCTCAAGACATTTCCATTACACATGATATGTATCAAGATGTACTGGTTTGCTAACAAACTCCGAGCGAAACAGTATTGTTTTACTGAATGCATGGAGCTCATTAATACTATTCATTAATGTGTACAAAAATAAATCTAACCCTGAAATAAAGGAAAAGGTTACAAATTCTGTGAAATTAATATTTTCCAGTTTTGGAGATATATAAAATTTAAACACAAAATAAGATCAATAAGATTTATGCTAGTTTTTTTTTTTTAATTAAATGAAAATGATTATTTTAAATAGATATCAGGAAAGCTGCAATGTACCCAGTGTACCTTTAAAGCTTTACTTTAAATCATTTTTAAAGGTACTCTATATTTTCCAGGTGAAATATACATATTAAGGGTACAAAAGATAAGGTACCACCCAGGGTACCCTTTTGTTCTGAGAGTGTAACTGTCAGCAATGCAGCAGTAATAAAACTACTAACTGTCGCTTGTCCTTGAGATTCAGAGACAGCAGATGTGAATGTACAGAATTAAGTACCAAATGACACAGTGTGTATTCAGGACGGACACTTAATGCAGTACAATGTACTGAAAAAACCTCCAAAACATTGCAAAACTGTCAATAGGGTGTGGTTTCAGATATACAGTGTGTCACTTTCTTTCTCTGGCCAGCAATCAACACAAAAAGGAGCAAAAAGATGAAGCAAACAGTGAATATACTGAAGCAGCAGGGATTACAGTTAAATACCCAGTTAAATACATCTGGTCTAGTGCTGTTTTTATGTCTAGTCCCAATCTATCTGCACCTTCATACTTGGTTTCTGGTCTTAGTTTATTTTCCACTAAAATGGATCAGTCATAGTGACGACAGTAAGAGTGACTACATCGATTCAGCGCCAGGGACATCGCAGCATGTGGTGTGTTTACACCATTGTTTAGTCCAAAACTGAAGCAATGCTTGCATTATCATTTTTTGCCCAGTTGGCTGTTTCTCCTAATTGTTCCATGGCTTAAATTTTCAACAACTGAAATGAAGCAGTCATGTTGGTGCCACTCGAACATCTACTCATTTTTATTTAGTACTCCTATTACATGGTAAAAACATCCCTGGGATAATATTTACTTGGCTAATGAAGTAAACTGGTAAGCAAAGTTTTCCTAGTCTTGATATACTGTTTTTCATTTGCTTGACTCAGAGATCAGATTCAAGAAAAGGACGATGATGATGATGATGATGATGATGATGATGATGATGATGAGGGACCACTTACATGTGCATCAGGTCTGTCTCGTGTGGAGGCTCGTGTTTGACTTGTGGGTTGACGATGGCAGGGTGGGGGATTCCTGTGGCATGAGGTCCAGGAGGTCCTGGAACCATGTGATGTGGGAACCTGAAAACAGAACCGAACCACAAAGGAGAGTGAATGTGTGTGAGACAGAGAGAGAGTAGAGAAAGCTCTACTGATAACAGGAGCAGGAAGATATTTTCCGCTTTGTGAGATGACCAAGTCCCAGGACTAGAGTAGTCTTTAGTGCAGACTGCTGAACTTTGTTAAGGAAGCTAAAGTTCTTCTTCACTGTTGCAGGTGCTCCCTTATTAAACAGTATGCTATGCATGTAAAGGTGTTTGATCATCATAAATCATATACCATCATGAAGACTTATTGACGGCATCCCTATGCTTGTGTATACAGCACCTCACATTGTACGATGGTGAGTCAAATGAAAACCTTGAAACTGCACCATAGATTAGAACTGAATCAACTTATTTTAACGAGGAATCCAGACACTCATTAAGTGCTCTGAACTTAATACTTTTAGTATTAGCACATGCAAAGAAATGCTGTAGAGCAAAGATGCCCTCAAAAATAATGAAAATGTTTCTACATTTAAAAAAAGACTATGAAGGGCAGTAAACAGTAATAAATGAAACAAAGTCAATATTTGGTGTGACGATCCTTCGCTTTACAAATAGCAGTCTCAGGTACAGTGTGTGCAGGTTTATAAGGAAATGAGCTGGAAGTGTTACTGAGCATCGTGCAGAAGCAGCCACAGTTCTTCTGAGACTTTGACTGTCACACTTCCTTCTTATTTTCGCAGCGAAGCCCAGCAGCCTTCATTTTTTTTTGTCTGAAAAATGGTCTCTTATGTAATGTGCTGCTTTCTTTACTGACATACAAACATTTTTCTGGAACATTTAATTTTGTGCTGGAAAACTAATGTTTGGAAATCTAAAATGTTTTGTACTAACAAAGTTTGTAATAAACAAACTGGGTGCCTAAGACTTTTGCACAGTATTGTGTGTATATATATATATATATATATATATATATATATATACATATATATACACATATATACACACATATATATATACACATATATACACACACATATATATATATATATATATATATATATATATATATATACACACACACACACACACATATATACACACACACAGACATACATACACACACACACACACACACACACACAAACACACAGACATACAGACACACACACACTCTGCACTGAANTGCGTGTAAACACACTGAAACTGGATCAGACCCCAGGCAGGCGCTGAGGTCACCTGTCCCCACTGCAGATCAAATGGGAAAGTAACTGGAGAGGATGTGGAAGACTGGAAACCAAATGGACAGCATGTCAGATTGACTTCATTCATGCGTAAAGTTTAATTGGTGTTTGTGATTAATAACCAAAATACAGCATACAGCAATCCAAGAATGACACTCATGGTAAACAGCACAAAAGAATGACAAAAAGGATTGAAGAATAAAGATTTAGTACTGCTTACCAAAGGTTCCATGTTATTTGCTCAATATTGGCATCATCAGGAATTAATGGTACTTATGGTACTTGCTGATTGGTGTGTGTGTAGATAGATAGATAGATAGATAGATAGATAGATAGATAGACAGATAGACAGATAGATAGACAGACACATTTTTTTAGCAAGCAGTACTAAATCTAAATCAATTAAATCAAAATTAAATCAATTAAACTTTACACATTCTTGGATTGCTGTATGCTGTATTTTGGTTATTGATCCCAAACACCAGTTAAACTTTACGCATGAATGAAGTTAATCTGACATGCTGTCCATTTGGTTTCCAGTCTTCCACATCCTCTCCAGTTACTTTTGGTAAACTAGACGTCACCCCTGTCCACTGGAGTCGCGGACGGACCCCAGACTAGGTCAAAGTCACACAAATGTGCGTGAGTGCTCAGCCTATGCTCAGACAAGTTCTTTTCTCCTCCTGTCTCGTATGATTCTCACGCTCAGCTCACAGGAGCCAGGGCGAGCTGAGGAGCAGCTGCATACAGCCTGAACGAGCCAAGGAGGCGCATAGCCAGGACTGAGTCAGGAGAAAGCTCAAGATGGGAACAGCAGCAGACACACACACATGCACCATCTTGACGCCATTTGCTGATTTAGGCTGCCTGATGAGCTGTGTGTGTGTGTGTGTGTGTGTGTGTGTGTGTGTGTGTGTGTGTGTACACTCACCAGCCCAGTGGTGGCGTGATCTGTCCAACTCCTCCAGGGGAGAGTGAGTAAAAGTTAGGAATATCTGGACCAGGATGATGCCTAGGCATTCCTGTATACACAGAGAGAAGTGCATAGTATCATTTGATTTACCATTTTACTCTAGCAGATGCGCACACACACACACACACACACACACACACACACCCCATGCAGTCACTGATTACTTTCCTATAACAAACAGCACGCCCTGTCATGTTTTTATAAATACAGTAAACACTGGTAGACAGATGCACCACCAAAGACAAACCCCATCCTTTCTGTAAAGTGGTGCATGATGGGGCAGGTTAGTCCAAAAAGTGTCCATCTTCACTTGTTCAGAAGTTTTTAACAGTACTACACTTGTCTATTTTTCAGTTTATTTTACTGTTATGTAAAAATTAATCCAGGACAGGAGACAAGCATGCAATTTTAGACACAGTGTAATATTGATGGAGGGATGTGAGGAGAATTCAAAAGCAGTACTTCCTACTGATCTGATTCACATCACACAGGACTGTTCCCAACACATGCCCTAAGGTCAGGAGTATGCACGGAGCCCAGAGTGAAGGAATCGGTCATCGAGTGTCCATGCAATCACACACAAACATGCCCACACACACAGACGACTTCAAACACCAAACTCCAATCCTGAACAGGTCTGGCTTCTTCCAACACCAGGAAAAGGAAAGACAGAACTTAAGCTCTAATAGAGCTTTTCCACCTGGTTTCTGTGTAGTACAGCAAGCTATTGTAACAAATCTATGATCATACAATTAAATGGCTAAATGGCCTGAACTGTATCCATGTATCCATGCTGAATTTGGTTCCCCTTCTTGCCAGGATACAAAGTGTGCCAAACTGGGACATAAGGCTGGAGGTAGCAGTGCTGCTTAATCAAATGCAGTCGGTGAATTATCTCAAGACAATGACAAAAAACAAAACAAAACAAAACAAAAAAAAACACACACAAGTTCTGTCGCAAACTAAATGACATACTAAATTGCATTTGAAACTTGTTGCATCACTTCAGGCTTACTATTTAGAATGACAATAGTGGTTTGGGATGTTTGGGATGCTGGGATACTTTAAGGAAGCTTTATTAATATACTCTAGCAGACTGGGCAAAGTTATCGAGCTGAGTGCTGAATGATGCTGGATTCATATTCTCAATTAAATGCTCCACATTATCCATTTCTGATAATAAAGAACAGGTTTAAGACATTCAACAAAGCAAAACTGTTGATATAGTGATACTTTCTGTAAGGAGACACTGATCTAAACATTTATGGAAAAAGTCTCCAGNTGGGACATAAGGCTGGAGGTAGCAGTGCTGCTTAATCAAATGCAGTCGGTGAATTATCTCAAGACAATGACAAAAAAACACAACACAAAGCAAAACTGTTGATATAGTGATACTTTCTGTAAGGAGACACTGATCTAAACATTTATGGAAAAAGTCTCCAGTGTCAGCACTTTGTAACAGGCAGTATGTTTTCCATCATGGTAAAGCCTGCAGGACAGGTCATCATGAATCACTGACTCAAAAAAAACAACAAAAAAAACTACTGTATCATTTAGTGCAATACTATTGCACTAAATGATATGATGAAATAGCATCAATTTGCATCAATGCATCAATGCTACAATTTGCTTTTTCATGCAGCAGCTTACTATTTGGCACGGCAGGGTGCAGTCTGGGATTTGGCCCAGCCTAGCTAGGAAATTTGTGAAAAGATAACCTGGTACACCGTTAGAAATCATCACAGGCTATTGTAGGATCTGTTCATTTTACCTTTTCCCGTAAAGTGCTGTTTGTTTGGCTTCTTTAAGGATTTTAACTAATGCTTGGTAAAAGATAAATCCATTCCTTTCCATTGTTGATAGATACCATTGTCAATGTTTAATGCTAACAGTTGTGTTCTCCAAAACCTCCAGAGAACTCCCTAGTACGTTCATGGTTATCATTAAATGATGGGAAACAAACAATAGTACTTGACCAGGGTACAGACACTTCTGGATTCTCAGTAAAAATTTTACTTTTTCATTGTATCCATTGGAAAAGCACAATGAATGGCTCACTGATGCTGAGAATCAGGCAAAAAGAGTGTGTGAGCGTATGTTTTCAGATAGTGTGGGACTCTACTGAGGATATTTATAGCTCACTAGACCGCTACGGCATCACCACATCCTCCCTATCTCTCAACCTCCTTCCTTCTATCTTTTCCTCCCTCATATTGAGTTGCTGCAGAGACGAGCGTCTGCCGGAAAGAGCACATATGGAGTTGAGCTTGTGTGCAGTTGTCTGCCAGACCCCCTGCCACCCCCACAGACCCGGTTCTTCCAGCTGCTCTACTGCTGAGGAGGACAAGATGGAACTCAACTAACTGCTGTTCTAGATTGAGTCTTAATCAAACTTATTATTTTAAGGCGTGAGTGTGGTGTGTGTGTGTGTGTGTGTGTGTGTGTGTGTACCTTTGGCGTCCTGTGGGTGGTGCGCGGAGTGAGGGCCGGGGGCAAAGTGCTCATCGCTATAGGTGATCAGTGGCGTGAGGGGGTGAACTGCGTGGGACGGCTGCACCACAGGAACCTTATTTGACTGCAGGACAGACACACAGGAAGGGACACATTAGAAGTCAACACTTTACAAAACATCATAACACTAAAGCAATGATCACACTGGATTGTCACATCACACTTTTCTTGCATGGGTGGAATACAAAGGAGTCAGTTATGGATGATCCTCGTGTGATGATGTGATTTTGGTAAGCAACATGCAACATTAAGAAAATAGCAAAGTAAATTCTGGTGTGAGCAGCACTTAATAATTGGATTTTCCTTCAATTATTATTTTGTAAGGAATAAATGTCACATAAATCTTTTTTTTTTAAATTGGTCCCTTTCAGAAGGATAAAGATCACCTTTACCGTCACTCAGTGAAATGAAACAAATCAAATACTTTTTCCCCATTTAAACAAAATTACATTCAATCGTGGTGATCACTGCTTAGCTCTTATCTGCAGTATGCCCTGGTTAAAAGACTAAAAATTGGTGATCTCACATGCCAACATTCTCTCAATCACACCAAATATTCCACTGCAATAATTGGGAGGGAGGAAAAGAGGAGGGAGGAGGGAGCGCTGGAGGAAGGGAGCGCCACAGGGCAGAGGCAGAGCAGAGGTCTCGGGGCTGGAGATCAAAGGGAATCATTAGCTGGTGAATAAGGGAGTTCATTACAGAGCTCCGGCCGTCTGCGGTGGAACTAAGCAGGGTTAATCACGTCAGCAGCGGCCTCAACACACACACACACGCACACACACAAAGAATTGTGGGCTGACTCACAAAGCCAAAGTCTTGACACTAAACAGCACACGCTCATACACACCCACACATACACATACACAGCAACCCCAACGTCGTCAGGATGTATAGGTTATCATAATGATTATCCATTTCATGTAACCCAAATGAACCACTTATGACCAAATTTCATCGTCAGCTTTGGAGGAATGACAGGAAAAAAATAAAAATAAGTCCCTAGCATTCACACGGTTGACGAAAACCAAAAGGGTGTTTATTTCCCAAGTCCTGAGGCTGATGTTCCCATCCAGTAAATTAGGCTCCTGACCGGCCCATGCAGGTCGGGCGAGCCCGAAATGGCCATGTGGTCCTGGAGGTAGGGCTAGGTTCAAATGAGTAGTTTGTCCTAATTTGTGAGCAGAGCCTGACATTCCCGACCCGCTAATTGGCAAGAGAGGCCAAGAGGGAGGTGGAAGGTACCATTATTGCTTCATGAGATGGTCTGGTTTCAAGCCATAGGGTGTGGGAGTTTGTGTGTGGGAGTCTCTCGTGGCTGGCACCACATTGCCCCAAGGAGCACCATGTCCTTGTCCCAGCAAGGCAAAATAATAGAGAAGAAATGATAAACAAAGGCTAATAGGATGTCAGTTAGCAGCAGGAGCTTAATATATGAGCTCAGTAGAATCCCATCATTGTGAGCCAGTTAACATTTCTACTTTGTTCAATTACAATCCAAAACACTGATGGTATAAAGAAAACTTTAAGTTTACAGAAAGTGTCCTTGACACATGATAAACCATAAGAACTAGAGTCTGTGGTTGTGTATGTGTCATGGTAAACAAATTTATGACTAAGGTTAAAGGTCAGGACTAATCCAGGTGGAGGAGTAACTTTAACCGACGTTATCCTAGCGCAGGAAGCCTAACCACGACGCAGCCTCTACTAACAACATGCGACCCGAGGCTAGTGGTAGTCTGAGGCAGGTCCGAACTCGAGGCCTAAACGATAGCATGCATGCTTCTTCCTTTATTTTATGCCTTTCAGCTTCTATTGGCTTTTCCTGCGGGAAGGAGATAAGAAGCAGGCGGATTTTTCTTTAAGCCCCCCGTCCCTGTCTCACAGTGGGGTGAAAAAGAAAAGAAAGACGAGTAGTAGAGAACAGAATGGGGAAGTGCTGAGAGGGGGGCGGTCATCAAAATGCTCATGAAAATGAGCCGTTCTCTCAGTGAGACACACACACACAGTGCTTTTTATCCAGCTAGTGTAAGGCTGTTGACTTGCAGCAAATCAGAAGACTGGAGAGCTCTTGCGTTTCATTCGACACCATATTGGATCTTTGTACGTGCCCAGTCACAGCTGTCAAAGTGTATTTTACTCAACTTTTTAATAAACTCCCGGCACTGTGCATCACTTCAACCGCTAGGCTAATGTGACACATGCCACAGCCTGAGGAAACAGAAAGTCACAATATTTACGTTCTCTAAAATAAGAGCCCTTGGGCAGTAGGTTCAATCAAACAAATCTTGCAAAATATAGTCCTTCGACGTAGCACGCAGTCTAATTTGCAAAGCCGCCAGTCTTTAATAAAGCGAAGGGGTTGACACATTCGTCGAGGACTGTGCAAACACTTTTACTGATGCAGACCAGGATGTTGTGACCACAGGAACTGAAGTCGCCAGCGTCATAACTCAGGCCCCAGATCTCGTGGATGCTACATTTACAAAGACTGGGTGGGAAGGTATAACGTATAGGGCAGCCATGCTGGGAGTCCCTGTCACCATTGCATTCTTTATTGTGGGGGAAAAATAATAGGCTTAAGCCTTTCTTTTCATATTTGGGGAGAGGCAGCATGGACTGGAAAGAAGCGATTCCATTTGGAGTTTTATAACCAGGCTTGGCTTCACAAGGACCTCAGATGTGGTTTTAAGAGAAATTTCATTGTGCGGAACTTGAGCTGGCCGAAGTGCTACAGAAACTCGGAGGTAGAGAGACGGGGAGAGAGAGCGAGAGAGAGGGAAAGAGAGAGTGCGAGACAGAGCGGTGTAAAAATCTTGCTACAGTTCTAAAAGGTGTCTGTAGCATAGGCCAGTCAAGTGATGTTTAAAGTGTTCTCGTGGTAATTCTCCAAACATTTCTCCCCTCACACTACATTTTGTACTCAACTCAATTATCCCACTTCGGCGACATGCAGGAAAAAAGAGGAAGCAGGACTTTTATGATAATCGCTTCCCACTTCTGTAATTTATATGCAATGAGGACTCGTGATGCTCACGGCTACAGTCGAGCATGAGCGAAACGGTTCACTCAGTCAGGGGAATGAAATGTCGAAGACAGATTCTCAGCCTAATAAAACTGTGTGAAAGCCAGCAAAGCTTAGCTTCATACCTGCACTCAGTTCTCCTGAGTTCCACCTACCTGGAGCTTAAGCAGCAAAACACTGGACTGTTTTGCTGTTTTCAGCAGGACTATGCAAAACCCATGACGATGGGCAGCCCTGGTGTCGTGATTTCAGTGGTAACAGACACCTAGAACACTAAATAACTGATTTGTGGATTTGTAGATGTGCCTCGAGCAACGTTAAGAAAATAATGATGCAAAAGCTGTGGCATTAACATTAAATCATTAGCAGTTTGTCCATTTTACATTTTAGAGAACGAAGAAACCACAACCAGCTCTTTTGTTCTCTATACATTAATTTCTGAGGATTACGAATTTCCTGGGTCAAAGTTCACCTCAATGGACTCTGTGAGAAGCAAAACTGTTATTTGGAGTGAATTTTTATTCCCATCCTGTACCCTTTCCCTTCTGAGGATGAATTTTAGTTCAGTCTGACAGACAAGACAGAAATGCAGACAGATAATAAAAAGAAACGGCAAAAAAAAAATACACAATCGAGAATAAAATGTCTAAATTATAACAATACAATTACAAAAGTTTCATATGGCAGACAAGCAATAACACAAAGAGCAACAGACTTTACATATAGATTGTCTTTTTGATAATTGAATGTTGGGATGATGTGATGATCTAGCTATAGATTTCAGTCTGTTTAGGTGCTTAAACAAAGGACGTTAAAAGGCCACAGGCAGAACACACCCAGCGCTGCCTACACAGCGGGGCCAGGCCAGGTGTTCCCGCTCAGATCAGCAGGAATGCATGACCTTTACACAACAAAAGGTGAACACACACCATTCTACTGCCCCGGTATCTTCAAAGCATCCCAACAAGCCACAGAGCACCGATGCATTTGTTTGGGATATAACCATAAAATTAGATGCTTAAATAAATAACCAATTAGCATTTGAGAAAATAAGCAAAGCCTGCCGTCTTCACTAGAGTGTTGAAAATGGAATGTGTTATTGGCAGGACAGCCTTTTGGCCAAAGGGCTTAATGTAACCAAACCCAATTAATGGAGAAGAAAGGAAGACTTGCGGCACATGCCACGCGCCTTGGGTAATGAGACAGAGAAAAAGTGAGTGAGTTAAGACGGAGGCAGACAGACAGAGAGTGAGTAAGAAAGACTGAGGGAAGGAAAAAAAAAAAGAGGTACAGTAAGAGGAAAAATAAACATTAGAAAACCTGCCCTGGAGGGTGAAAAAATATTCACATCAATGAAGGGCTTTCCAGTCTTTCTTCGCTCTGAGCAGTTCATCTTTTCTTCCATCCACTCGACAAAAAAGTTAAACAGACTGTTCTCAGATGACCAGAAAGCTTAGCATGCCATCCATATGATGAATCTTTAAAAACCCGCATTTATGTTTCATTTCACATCACTGATGAAAGCTGCTCATAATAAACCTAAAAAAAACAAACTAGCCATATATTGTCACAAAACTGACACATGTTAAACATTAAAGCCTTGTATAGTGATTACAGCATCTATCATACTGCCTTGTTTTTTTTCCCCTCAGTTACTGAGTCTTACTGAGTCACTCAGCTGCTGGAAGTGACTTCAGACTCCAGCTGGAAGCCAAACATCACCGACTGTGTTCAAAATGTCATATACTGTATGCAGCACCAGTAAAAATGGTACACTCTTAGAACATTTTCAACCCTTAAGGTTTTAGAAGATTTTTTGGTTGTCCCTCTGGGGATCTCTTAAAGGTTTTATGTAAAAACCTACAACTGTACATTTCCCTGTCCGACAGGGTTCCAAGTAGGACCATTTTAGGAGGCCGACACCTTAATTATCCAATGAACTCTTAAAGAGCCCATGAAGAACCTGTCTTGTAAGAAGCGCCAAGCCAGTTAAGCTGAATTTTAAATGTCTTGACAAGTTCTATGTATTAACTAGAAAAAATATTTACAAATAAATTGAAAAGTTAATATATCCACTTTCAACCCAAAAAGGGGTTCATTGGATAATTAAGGGTCTTTAGTACAGGTGTGAATCGGGAGTCACAAGAGCGGGTGGTTTTTACTTTCATGCAGTTGCTCAGATATGAAGCTCTAAGGACAAAGAATCATTCATTAGCATGAGCGTATATAGGGTGTTCCTGTGGTGATGTGCTTTCATTCATTCACCTACGTTAAGGCCTCATTAGAAACTACTGCAAGTGCAAACAAAATATTAACGGTGTGAATGAAGTGGACTGGGAAAGATTTCTGCTGATGCGGGTAGGAGTCAGATTTTTTAAAAATTCAGTAAACACTTTGGTGCCAGGTTTTAAGCATTCCCCCACAAGGACCACAGAAAAGTGTACTCTTCTCTTACTGTTCCAATGTAGTCCTACATGACTTAAGAGGCCTAAACTATAAATTCATGTGACTACTTGTCAGTATTTTTGGTCAGTTACTGTTTTAACATGGTGGTTAATGTGAAATATAATGCAATGATATTACAAAGAAAGGCTTTAAGGCAAGCAAGAGCCGGCTTTAGCCTCCATTTTGTGAAAGGCGAGCAATGTGAATAGAGTACAGGCACAGTTATCAGAGAGATAATTTAATGTATTAAGTTAGACAGCTGAAAATCAAAGAAGCTGTTAAAATATGAAACCATAATAATTTTGCATAAAGTCACAACATCAGATCAACAAGCTATGTATCCACTGCAATTAGCTGATGTTTAAGCATTAGCTTTTTCATATATTAGGCAGTAAATTAACTAAAGGTATACATCAGTTGGTGTGAAAACATCTGTGAATCCCTCAGGAGGAACCGCCACCAGGAGAAACACAAAGAAAATGAAGAAATGAATGAATGAATGAACAGCAAAAATACCCCAATATACCAATAATCTTCGCTGAAGTACATAAAAACTTGGTCGGAGTATTACATCATCCAGGCATCTTTAGCAAACTGGAAATATGTTTACACACTGCACAATAAATACTGCTTTTGGAAGAGTTTAGTTAATATCATTTCAAAACACAGCCCATCTGTGCTCCATCATCAACACAACGCAGGACCAGGTCACATGACCAGCGCAGGCACTACTGCACTGACAGACATTAACAATAAATCAGAAACGCACTCAGACACGTTTTAGTAGCTTGCTGCCAAAATCAAAGTAAAACACAGCTACTGTTGCAGCTCTTGCCAAAAAAGTCACTGCTAAATGAACTGAAATTACGTTAACATTATCTGATCGTATCACTGTGTATGTGTCAGTGTGAACCAAAATACTTTGCAGGGATGAACTTTAAGGCTTTAAGATTAGTTTTTTGTGTGTGTGTTATATTCAACTTCAGATGTTCTTTATTCCATCTCAAGGTGTTTTTCCTTGTCTCGTAGGGATCTAGATCAAAACCAGGATTTTTGTAAAGCTATTAACTGATGAATATGGCTGGATGTTCATTTATGACGATGTACAATATAGCTCAAACCATCACATTTGGATAATATTACAAACACGCAAACACAGAAATCTGTAACATGTTTAAAGCTCACCAATGTATTGCCATTTTTACCGTGGTAATGCGACAATTTATGAAAAGCACCCACTGAAAACTCATCAGGAATTGATTGGTCAGCAAGCTTTGCATCTTGAAGACTTCTGTGATATCGGTATTAAAACAGCCAATACTGCAACAATGACTGACAAACAAATATACTGGGAGCTTGATACCTGACCAAAGGCATCAGTTCAAATGTTTTTTTTTTATGTAACTGGCATGCAACAAAGTGCTCTCTAAAGCTAATTACGCTACATTGCAAAGTGACGCTGGTTTTTAATCTGTTTATAAGACTCTGCTTAGTTATTTGTGTCACGTGGGGCTCTTTGGTTGTTGTGGTTTTTCAGTGGCTGAATAGAGGCCTTGTGGACTCTGTGTGGATGTTTATTGGTGTATGAAGGTTGGGCGAGCGTCTGATTGGGTTGTGTGGGGTTTTGAGAGGGTTTGGCCGAGTTCTTGGCCCCCCTGCAGCCTGAGGCTCATTAGCACAGCAGGGCCTGGTCACATCAAAGCACTGCCGAAAGGTCAAACATTCCACTGGAGCAACCCAGTCAGCAGGCCCGGCTGCTCCTACCGACCAAACACACACACGTGCGCACACGCACACACACTCTCACACACACAATTAATTAATAAAAACCCAGCATGGTTGAACCAACCCCTTTCAAAAAGCCACACAAGCAGATCAGAGAAACAAGAGCGATCGTCTTTACTGATCTCCACAGCCTCCGTGACCTCGATGAGGCACAAATGAATGAACGAGTGGTTACTCCCTCTTCATGACTGGTGCCAGCTTTCTATCCAAGCTATTTATAGCCTTCGTTCTCAGCAGCTGTAACACATTGCATTTCATCCATTTAGCTGGGGTTTAGAGCGAAACATGCTATCAAATGAGCTATGAGTGTATGTAAATGAATAAAAGATAACTCTGGGACAATAACTGTTTCCTAGTAGATTTGTTTGTCTAGTTAGCTGCTTCCTACCATCCAGTAATAAAAAAATGTAAGGAGAATGAATAAGAGAAGGGTAGAAGGGCAGTGAGAGAGTCGAAGTGTGGATGGAGTGGAGTGTGTGTGTGTGCGTGAGAGAGAGAGAGACTGTGAGAAAGAGAGAGAGAGAGAGAGAGAAAGAGATAGAGAGGTGCTAAACACCTTTTGGCAGACACTGAGGTGATGGCGCTGAGGAAGAGGGAGGGACGTGCCTGCTGTGTGTTGATAGTGCCGCACTCTCGCTCACACAGGTACTCAGCAGTCTGCATGTGAATGCCTGTCAGTCTGGATTTGAGGAAACCGGCAGTGAGTGGAGAATGGAGCCCGCAGACGGCTTTATACCCCTACCAGTATGGCGGCCTTTCTCTTCCTCTCACGCTCAATCCTCTCATTCTCCGTGTCTCTGAGCAGCAGGGCTGGTTTCAGGTTAATGTTTGACGCGTGGTGGTGACACTGTGGTATGTGCATCTATGTGCGCATTAAAGACTGGGGAGATGCAAATATCTCTGTTGTAGGATAGTGACCTAGTTTTTACAACCATGGCACCACTGGCTTACTGATCACGTTTTCAGACTCAAATCCTGGGACGTTCTTGAAACATTCAAGTAATCCTGTAACATACAAACTTGCACTACCCAAACAGTATTTTGTACAGGTTTGCTGAGGTGATTTTTTTTTTTTTTTTTTTTTTTTTTACAAGATGTTATCTACTGAGGTCACAATTAAATTAAATCTCATGGCTACGAATGATTACGTAGCCCACGACTGAATATACTGCGGAATGTCATATTTAATATATAGATTCAATTAATCATCTTATGAGAATGAATTTTATTTGTATAGCACTTGTAACAAGTAATACTGACCCAAAGCAGCTTTACAGAAATCCAAATGTTGATTTAGATCCTTAATGAACAAACCAGAGATGACAGTGGCAAGGAAAAACTCCCTGAGAATACATGAATAGGAAACCTTGAGAAGAACCAGATCATAGACCATTACTCTTCTATAACTGTATACTATAAAACTGTAAAACAGTACAGTGTGTTGAATGGATGTTCAGTATGAGCAGATTGTGAATAAGAGTCCTGGGATGAGCACAGGATGGTCTTTATGATTACAGCAGCACTTCTTAGGTACAAATCGAAGTATCCGGGTAAGGCTATCCACCAAAGCAGGAGTGAGAGAGAAGAAGTCTGTTTATGGTGACATGGGCTAAGGGTATAGCCATGTCGCAACACCAGTGACTCCAGTAAGGCTATATGTGACTTTCCAGTATTGTAAAAGTGTAATGTGAATCAATCAATCTCCACTGTTATGGTTTCCACAATAGTCTAATTCGTTAATTTCTTGGTCTCACTCATTTTAAAATGCAACAGTTGCCACAGTTTAAGTGCTTCCTGGCCACAACATTAGTCTATGAGAAATGTAACCCTCAATATATTAATTCATGGCTACACCTTATTAAAAAATAACCACCATGTCACCTCAACGGGTTTGTAATTTTGCAAGAAATTATCATAAAATTCCTATTAGACAGGATGTGACATAAATGATTTAAACACTCCGGCTTGTTTAGCACCTGCGTCTTCTCCATTTATGACATGTTCTCTGAGTCAGCTGATGACTGGCTCATTCGTGACACATCCTGTGCCACATCCTGCTCATTTATTTCAATGGCACAGATTATCAACAGCTCCTTCGTATATAAATTGCTCCAATTTTCCATACGTTTTTATTCTTCTGCTTCGCTTTTGGCTTTACGCATTATATCCTGCTGTCCTAATTTAGTTGCCTCAAAAAGGTGTCAACATGTCATAAGATAAAGTCATCAAGGTGTCATCCTCTCCAGTAATGTATCGCTATCATTTTCAAAGCACTAAAATGTCCATCTTGACGGCTTTTAGACTTGAGTTCACACTTAACCCCTTCCTGATTAATTGCCATTAAATTCCAACATAAAAGTGCATATGTGAAAGGGGCTAGTGTGAGACAGGATAACGAACAATGTAAAGCACCAAGGAGAAAAAAAAAACCTGCATTCACATGCTACTCAGTTCATCCAAAGACAGTATGAAGCTTTTCAACAAGGCCTCTTGTTTAATTTAAAAAAAAAAGGCATTGAAAAGCTCCATCCATTTGAACTTGTGGCCCTGAGCCACCTGAGTAAAGACCTCCCCCTTTCAGTCTCCACCCACGATCAGCCCCCACACAGAACTGCAACCACAAAGCCTTTATGTCCAGGTGTGTAATGTGTACTTGGTATAAAAAAAATCTCAGAATTACTTAATGACAACGCATTCTTCATCAAATGTCTATTCTGTAATTGTTGTGCACAACAAGGACAAAAAAAGCAAAAAGGACATTGTCCTAAAAACTCTCACTCATGCTGCTCCCTCCTCTGGGGACGCCTTTAGTGGGTAGGACAATGTTGCACTACTAACAGGCCGCATTGTGGAGGATTAGCTAGTTAGCCCCAGCACAACTGCTTTTCAGGCTGGGATTATCCAGTGAAAACACACCGACACACAGACACACACACACTTACTTTAAACAAATGCCTTTTCCCCACCCTTGTATGACGACAGCACTTCACCAAGCTCTTGAGAGTCGACGAGCACCTCCCCCAGTCGATACTTTTGAAGAACCGCCTCAGTGACTTGTCAGGGGCCAAAGCAAACGAAACGCGGCCCTGTGTGGAACGAGGCCAATCACAACGACTGAAGGATGTGCACAAGGCCTTTGTTTTCGTTTGCCAATATGCGATTTTAAAGGGAGATAAAGTAAGAGGGCTGGCTGGTGATGGAAAATACTTGCAGGCCAAGCAATGAGAGTCGTACAATTTCTCAATGAAAAAAGAAAAACTCATGTTTGTACCCTCTGTAGGAAACTAAATGCAAAGCAGGTGGTACAGAAATAAAAGAAGAAAATGTTTTTTGTTCAACAGATAAGCAAATTGGAAGTAATAGGGATTTCATTGTTCTATGTTTTCAAATGTCATGAAACGTCTGTTAACTGAACTGTTATGATGCATCATTAAAAGCTCTTCTAGTATCATGATACTGTGTCTTTGTTTGGCATATAAGCACTCCTAGTCTAAGATCATGTAACCGTCAGCGCAGGTTTGGAAGAGACTGAGGGCAATAAGCAGTGAGTGTTTTTTATGGACTTTAACACAACTAGAATAATAATACATAACACTCTCACCTCACACCGCTCGCATTGAACTTTTGTCTCAATCTCTCTGGCCAGGTCAGGCTGATGTAGTGTGTGTGTGTGTGTGTGTGTGTGTGTGTGTGTGTGTTGGTAGGTACCTTAAAATGCCACTCGCCTCTCGAACATGAACATGATGATCGCTTCACACAGATGAGACTTATAAAGCCACAGATATCTGCAGTATAAACCTGCCTTACTAATTATTTACAAATCTCAACTTCTGTTCGAGTGTTTGCATTTCAGAAAGTCTGTCTTTCCCCGTTATCCTCCAAACTGCTCTTAAATAAAATCAACAAAGAATTTCTTCACTGCATCTACATTTTGACTGAAAAGCAGAAATTCCTCTAACAGCCTCTGTAACGAGGGATCAAGGAGCCGAGCGGCACGAAAGTACCCTGATCGCACACGCGCGTGCGCGCGCACACACTCTTACTGCAAACTTTTAAGCATTTCATCATCCTGCATCCAAGGACAGACGGAGATAAACAAAGAAACGCTAACTCCCAGACTCTGACACCGGCAGAGAGAGGAGATGTGAAACAACCGTATAGTAACAAGAAGCAGGGGAACAAAAATAAAGTAACTGAAGAAGAGACAAAGTGACACAACAGAAAGGAAAAAAAGTACAAAGTGAAAAAGAAAAATAACAGCAAATGATAGACACAGAGATAGCACAAGAGGGAGAGCCAAAGTGCATGAGAGAGAGAAATTCTGTCTATGAACACACCGCCATTAGCTAAAAGCTCGGGCGATGACGTGTCGATGTGAGCTATGTGACAAAAATATTGTATCATGATACCTAAAGACATTTCTGTGATGCACAATGTATAGGTTTGATAAACTAAGAGCAAACAGCGGTGTCGTATTTAATTAAAATCTGCAAAACACTGAGCTCATTTAATGTCTACAAAAAAGGTCATTCAGATTTTACCGGTTTAAATTTTAGCATCAGCTGAACAGATTTTGATTAAAAAATGTTATCCAAGAAAATTGTATTATGATCATTTAGAACAATGCTGAAATGTGTATTAATTCATCGTATTTCCCGCTCCAATAGTCCATCTCAAGCTCATCTGTCTCATAATGTAAAAACACTAAGCACCTCAGAAGGGCACTTGAGCGCTCGGTGAACCTGTGACCAAACACTCGAGAGCTTATTGGCCAGACCTGATTTACGCAAGTCCAAATCAATTAGCGAATAAGGCAAGCTCGATACAGCTACAACACGGATTCGGAGATGAAAGATAACATCAAAACACGTCTACGTGCATTTGCTTGATGAACCTTAACATCTCGGCTACATGAAGAGGCACTGACTGGTTATCAACAACAGTGTAAATAGCAACAGTTTGAGGGAGTCGGAAAGGAGACAGGGAGAAGATACTGAGGCATCTTTATGGGTCATGTTTGGGCTTTAAACTTCCAGCCATTTAAAAAAAAATTCTACCCAATTTGTTGTATGTGAGGTTGGTTACATGCCGATACGATATCGATGTTGTATCTCAGATATTTTGGATTGTGTAATATCTTTTTGTATCTTTTGTCCTTTACAAACTGCCATAGCAACTGATTTCGTTTTTAGACTTAGTCTTTAAAATAGTGAAATGTCCAATTTTTTCCTCAGTGTCAAATATATTTTTAATTTGTACTTAAAAAGTATATTTACACAAAAGAAGAAAAATGAATCAACACTACTGGCAACACTACGGAGTTTATCGAATCACCTGAATTTTTTCATTACTTACATCATAACATGGTGCATTCTTGAAGTCTCCTGATTGCTGTTTATTTACACGATGCTTCCAGAGCTTTCCATGATGTGGTCATGTCATTGTGCTAAGATTTCACCTGCCTCAAAATGCGTCAGCATCAATCATTCTTTCTCCTGCTAATTTATTGGCTTTTGTTCACACTCGTCCTCCAGATGATTTCCTGAGAGTCTCGTTCTGGCTGAATGCTGCCTCGAACCTAACGGGATTTTCACTTTTGCTCACGTTCGCCCTTAAATCAGCTGTGTGGAAGTGTGTTTCGTTCATGTGTCTTTATCGAAACTTCACACCGTTCAGATATGCTTTGGATTTGCACGTTCGGGTCAGTTAGGGGTCAGTGGAGTGGGATTCCAGAGCAAGATGTGGACAACCGGGGCTTGGATGGGCCTCAGGAGGTCCACAGCGATTGCACCTCCAAAACATCAGCAGAGATAAATATGGGGACATCTGCATGTGTAATCGGGGCATCGTGCCCCCGTTTTCTGCTCTGCTGGACAACATCGGGACAGACTGCCTCTGTGAACCTCTAGCACCATTCGTGGGTGAGTATCAGCCTCAGTGATGCGAGAGGCACGAGCGCTCAGGTAACCAAGACACTCATCAGAAGCCACGCGTAATTGCTCTGATGGATTTCAGCCTGGAACGGAAAAAAGACTGTCTTTCTCTCATTTTCGCTTCCCTCATCTTCATCCTCCTTCCAACACACACAACTCTCCTCCCCCTCCCCCTTTTCTAATTCCCCCCTCCACCCCCTTCTCTCTCTCCCTCTCTCTCTCGCTCACGAACAGCAGCCAAGACTCTCCATCTAGTCGGAGGCAGGAGGCTTTGAAGAGATCAAAGGCAAGGCCGCGAGCAGTGCGGCACTCTGGGAATACAGTGAGCCTCTCTGCTCCTCAGCCCCATTTTCCAGAGTCATGTCGGATTGCAGCTGGATTGCATTCCGCCGGTTTTCTTAATGCTCTTGGTTTTGACTTTGACATCAGTGACCCCCCCCCTCTACTTCTTCAAAACAAGAGTGAGACAGTAAAGGGGGGGGGGCGTGTGATATAAAAGACAAAAAATGAAAGAAAGGCAAAAGCAAAAAAGAAAACCCGTGTGGAATAAAGAGAATGCGAGAAGCATGCGCTGGTGTGAGAGGGAGGGAGAGAGATCGACAGAGTGATTTTTATTTTCACAACTCCATAATTGGGCAGTTCAAAGGGAATGGGGGGGAAAGGGGAGCATTTGTTTTCAATTCTGTGGCCAATATGAAAGGAGCGACAAACTTTTATGAGTTTCCCAAAAATTAAAGACAGGCTCTTTTCACATTCAAAGAACAGGCCTTTTTTCTCTCTTTTTTCATGATGGGGACCACACAAAAATGAACTGATAGCAAACCGCAAGAGAGAGGAAAAGAGGCAGAGAAAAGAAGGAAAAAAGACTTGAATGTGCTAGTAGAGTCAGAAAAATCGAGAGAGCGAGAAAGCGGGGAAAAAAAAAAGGCAGCTGTATCCATACATCCATTAAAGCGGCAGGCTAATAAAGCCTGGTGGCAGCCGTCCCTTTGTACTGCAATTCAGCCGAGGCCAGAATCGAACTCTTCCAGCACTGAGCATGAATACTTCAGTGCTGTCGGCTCCTCAGAGCACGCGAGCCTCTTTAACTCTCACACACCCACAGAGATGGGCAAAAAACTAATGAGCTTCTGAAAAAGAGAGAAGTTAAAAAAAAAGAAAGAACTGCAACTTTTTGCTGTGCAGTCGTCATTGATCATCTGTGCCACTGAGGGGACGTGGGGCTGCTTATTCCAGCGTCTGAAGTTCAGAGGAGAACTGGGGTTTAAAACACACACACACACACACACACACCCCACTGAGCCCCATATCTGTCAACGTACAAGTCCGCAGCTCAAGCATCTCCTTTATCACTGCTGCATCTGACATCATGCATGTCAAGCATTCTCGTTTCTGTCACTCTACAATATACAAAATCACCAAAAACAAGCTGAATCTGTCCCAATTTACTGATCACCCCCCAGAACACGGGATTAATGTCAAAACGGAAGTCGCTTTGCACTAGACGAATGTTCAACATGAACAGAACAGAATTTTCGGTCATCTGAGGAAACAGCATTCAGAATGAAACAGACGTAAGAAAACGTGCAGCACAAACACTTGAGCCTGCCTGACAAATGAGCAGAAACAGCACGGGGCTTAGCAGACGCCTCGCCAGGCATTCACTGGAGGTCACACGTAGCCGCCAAGTCACAACAAGGAGTCGTGTGAATGCAAGCAGCGGGCAGAACAAAACACGGAGCAACTTTATGACTTTCACACTCAAACTCATGTCCTGAGGAGTGAAAAATCTGGAGACCTCTGAGGTGAAGGGAGAGAGTGGGTAGACGGGAGTCTTCTAGCATGCTAGTTCCTGCTAGGCCACACTCACTCCAAAGCTTTTCTTTACTTTGTTCTGTTTTTGCTAACAAGCACACTGGATTTGAAACAAAACCGCTATGCAAAATGATACACAATATGCATAACGAGATTTAGGCTTGCTAACAAAGTGCCAGACAGGAAATATTACCATATTAAAAAACAAAGAAAATATAAATTCAATATTTTCAAATGTACAGTCTTGCAGAAATAACTTGTTTATGAATATTAATAAAGTTGTACAGATGCAGTAGTTTAAAAGTGCTGATAGTCATGATACTCCAGAAATGTGTATTAATTATATAATTTATCATCATCAGACTTCTATCGTATTGGTCAGACCAAATCTTCCTAATCAGTAATGCAGTGATGTGAAAATAACCCAGATGCTAGATGTGCTTTTGTTTTTCACACTAAGTTTAAATGCAAGATCAGTGTCATGTCAGACATCGCACGCTTTCCCACTGTTAAACACGCCAGGCAATTAGATCTGAAGATATATCAAACCAGATGCCGGTGCAGCATTGCAGGCCAGTATTACATCACTACATTGCTGATTAGGGAAATTTGGATGCAGTTAAAATGCAGCGGGGCTTTTTGCTGCTAGTTCCAGAGAAAGTTTGTGTTTTTACACCACCAGACTAACCACGTACAAATTACAACTCTCTGACACTCAGGTGAATGGCTTTACCAGAACCATTTCAAACCGCTTCAATAAAAATAAAAAAAAAAGAAGAGAAGAATATACTTTATTTTCTCACACACACACACACACACACACACACACACACACACACCCACCACCCCCCCAATTCTCTCTCTTCCTCAAAAATAAAAAAGCCCTCAGCCACATGGATTCAATAGAGCAGTGTTTAGTGCTGGATGGAGATGGAGTATCGATGGCTTTGTTTATAAAGCCTGAATGTGCATCAGCACTTCAAAGGCCTGCGGGCTGCCACACACACACACACACACACACACACACACACACACACACACACACACACACGCACGCTGTGAGGTCTGTGTGTTCAGACCTGCTCTGCAGATGACATGGCCGTCTCTGTGACCCTCCTCACTGACTCACTGCATGTGTAGAGGCTTTATTGCTACTGTAAAGTAAGACGGAATTGAAATGAGCACCTCAGTGCTATAAAATGCTTCAGTATGTTTACAGTCTGTGTGCATGTCGTGTACAAATATGATTTGCGCCACACCGCTGCTGAATTCTGAAAGCGGCTCTGACAGCAGTGGCAACTGTAATTCGAGTTTATATTAATGCCCTCATTCTAATATCTTATCATTTCTATTGTAAAAACTCATTCACAGGGACTTGTATGCACCAAATAATCTAAGGCATGATCTAATAATAAACCGAGCTTTAAATAAATAAATAAATAAAACCTGTTTGTTTAACGCTTATGGAGGAATGTCCAGTGTCAGTGCTTTCTTCCATGAGAAAGTCTTCAGGACAGAACTTTGGGCTTTCAAGTATCTAAAAGATGACAAGCTGTTTTTTTTTTGCTTTGTTTTTTTGCGCTTTGTTTTTTGTCTTATTAAATGAGAGGCTGGTGAGGAAATGACTGTTTACATCCGTTATATTGCAAGAGATTACACGAACTAATTTGTCTTGTGCAGATTCTGCAACATTTAAGGTAACTATAAACGGTTCAAAAGCATGACGTGTCATTCAATAGCAAATGAAAACTTGTAATCGTGCACAAATTGCTGTTGTATAAGCGGAATAAAACACTACTGAACATGCTGTTATTGGAAAATATTCAGATTCAGGGTGGTAACCTTACGAACAGCAAGTTCCCAAGTGTTTTGTTTCCTACATCACATTAACTAATATAAAGATATGTCTTTCAAAGCAGACCATCTGCTAGGGTACAGAAGATGTTAATGTTAAGTGGAGCGATTATACACAATAAGAAGTGGTTGATGTTGAAAAGAATTCGATCAGTTAAACAACCATGCCATCTGCTGAAGCATGAAGACGAATGAGCTGTTCGATTAGCACAATACACGAGCTACCAAAAACACAGTGATAAATCCAGCTGCCTACTGCATCTAAAGCTAAGGCTTGTTTTTTCTATTTACAGTAGCAACTCTGTCATTCATGTATTTTATTCCCACCAACCCTAAATGACTGATATTTTAAATAATTCCACAAGGCCACGGCCAGCTCCTTGAGTCTCAAGGCCGGTCCTTGAGGGTTGGCAGCCCTAATGAAAAGGCATTAGCGAGACCAACGAACGCTCAGGAAGCATGGCTTGCTGGGAAATGTGGTTTGTGCTGACATTGACACCACAGAGCCTGTGAAGAAAGGAAGCACGGTTAACGGTAGTGTTAAATCTCGTTAGGTAAGCCAGGGTTAGGGGAGGCTGTCATTCCATGGCACGTCCACCCTAAGGAAGAAATCCGTCATGTCCCACATCAAAGGAGAGAGTGTGTGAGCGCGTGTGATCTATCGCCAGATTCCAGTCATAATGGTGCGGGGGATGTGGGAGGGACGAGCTTGACCTCTGAACTACCACCAACATCCTACATAATCTTACATTCAAACAGCAAATTAGCAATTACAGGAATTTATCCACCAAGCTTGGGATGGTAGGAAATAGGTACCGAAAGCCCCACCCTCTCGAACGATGAACCACAGTGTGTTATTTTGGATGATGTGCCAAATCATACTAAAAAAAAAAAAGTTAATACTTTCCTAAATTTCTATTTGTATTGCTGAGCAACTGTATGATTTTCTTTAGCTCCTATTAAGAGCCACAGGATTCAAAATGGCATCAACTTACAAAATGTTGCAAGTCTTAACATAAAACTGTCACTATAAAAGCCGAGGCACAATTTTTGGAAGCGTTCCCGTAGTAAGGTGTTAGCTAATTGATGGATTACAGACCAGACTTGTACGTTCTTCTCTGAACAGGCCCTCCAAGGCATGAAAATGATGAAATGAAGCACCAGATTGCTTCGCCCTGTCTTCGTATACTTCCACCGCCGCCTTTTGGTGAGTGGCTTATGAAGAAACATGAACCGTTGCACATGCAGTCACTTTAAATAACCCAAAACGGAACAGTAAAACCTCAGGAGACCTCCCGCTGATCGCTCCCAAACATGCCACGAAAGGAACAGGAACTCAGCACGCTGCCAAACAAAACCCAACCTCTCACCACCCTTCTCTCTCTCATACTCTCTTTTCCTCGTTCTCCTCATCCCTTCCTTTCTGGAGACCATACTTAATGAACTTTCCCCATTTATAAGAACAAGGAACAGTAATTAAGTGGCAAAGGGCTAAAAGATGGTCAAGATTATGGCTTAAATTCTGATATACACAGTGATGGAAAGATTTGCTAATGACCTGTAGGTAAATCTCAGACATCATTTCCAGAATTCATGATATCAGGAAAAGCTCTACGTCAGAGCAACATGCGCAGACTCCATGGGTCACAGCTACTGGCAAGCTAATAGCAGCATGGGTCAGAGAAGTCAGCCTGAGGGAGCTTTTAAATCTCACCACTGCTTTCTTCCTCACTAAACTCACAGCCTGGTACCTTCCCACAGTCAGGTAGCAGCGGAGCAAATCTGCTGAGCAGCGGAAAAGCTGCCGACCCTTGACTGGGTGTGTGTCAGGCACTGGAATGTCATGGCCAATGGAAATCTATCCGAACTTCAGGGAATGAAAGGGGGGCGGCTGACTAGCACCTTTGATCTTGGAGAAAACTGATCCCAGGCTTGAGATACTGTGTCGACGTATTAGAGTCGAAGGAGAACGTGAGGGAAGGAGGAAAACGCATACGGTCGTTTGCGTTGCTCAACTTCTGGAACGCAGAGATGCGTGTCTGACTTTGGATAATTGTTCGGAAAAAAATTTGCACACGAATGTCACTGAACTAGTTTTTACTGGCGAGACTGAAATAAATAGAAAATCAGACATCCCATATACAACACTAATCATGTGACACCAGACACAGCCAGTAGTGTGTGCTTCAAGCTTCCTACATCACATTTAAGGGGTTGTACAGGTGCCCTCTCAAGCAAAACAATGTTTCATCACAGCTGGACTCCTACGCTGACTTTACCCCTCAACACCCGACAGTGTCCGTGCATTTGCTCAGTATCAGCACACGCAGGCTGGAGCTGTGTGAACAATGCCAGAGATGAGCTCGTACGTTAGCCTGCGGCGGGTGCCTGTCCCCGGCACGGGGCCACTGCCAGACTGCTCTCCATACAAAAACCTCCAAACAGGATTAGAGTGGACAGCTGCTTGCATGTCCTGCGTCTTTTTTGCAGTCTTTTGATTTGCAATGAGACTGAGCAGACGGAGAGCGAGTAGCACCAAAGAAAGACAGACTATGTATAGATTATGTAGAGCATCAAACTATACTTACTTTTAATGGTGTATCAATTTGAAGACAACTCCACAAACATTATGCAGCACGCTACGAAGCCAGAGTGGTATGATGGGTATTTCTCTTATAAACATCAGCACATGGTTGCCAGGTCCTCAGTCACAACAGGAGGCAAACTGGCCAATTCATCCAACTCAACATTACGCATTACACCCATCACAATAAATATCAATTAAAAACACCATATATTTACCAAGTATAAGTTCAGGGACACTAGCAGCAACAAGTTCTGTGATTTGTCCTACAGCAAATGAGAAAGTCTAAGCAAAACCCACCGTTCTGGGCATGGGAGGCGAGAGCGAGCCGTTGTTCATGTAGGGTTCGTTGCTCATGTTGGTCATCATGATGTAGCTTGGGTAACCAGAGTAGGCATGCCCTTTACTGTACAGATCTTGGAGCTTTCCTAGAAATAGGACACGGTGGTTATTTTGCTTAGTCAAAAATGAGGCCATCAGAAAGGAAAGAAAGATCCAGTATACAAGGTGATTTCAATGCATTTTAAACAGGGCTAAATGGATCTCTAATACACATCAAAATCTACAACAAGAGATGAGGGAAAAAAAGAAACCTTTCATGATTCTTGAAGCTATTCATACGACAATGAGTCATGTTCCTTGCTAACATATTTTATAATACATTATACAAATATATATACATTTTTAAAAAAGTAAAATTAATGTTTTAAGGAAGTAAAAAGGAATAAAAGACAAATTTCAGTGTTCACTCCTCAGGAATCGATTATAAATCTAAAATACCTCAAGATAAATCGATTCAAGATTCAACAACTTTTTCATATGTAGAATAAAATTCTTAGTTTGCAGTCTCATGAACGCTGAGTTAGAAAATAAAAGATAAATAACATAAAATAGCAGCAATGTCATATGACCATCTGCAATAACACTGCAACATGGAAGGAAATTAAGAATTAAAATCTAAAGCATGATTCCCTTTCAGTTAATTCATTTATTGTTCTTTCAGTGTTCTGGCTCTATAAAATGTCTTTCTCTTACAATTCTACAATTTTATTAAATGTCTTTCCCTTCATCTGCTCCAGAGCACAGCCCGTTTTTTTTTTTTTTTAGAAGGACAATAGAGGCCCTCTGTGCCAATTAGCAACAATTAACACACAGTATCTCACAAACACAGACATACACGTGAAGTATGAAAACACAGACGACCCCCGACTGTTTACGGAGGTCCTCAAAGTGCTCGTGGATTTGTGTCAGTGTGAAAGAGAGACGGAAAGTGTTTGGAACAGGGGGTTGCTTCTAAAGGAAGAACAGGCAGAAAGACAGCCTCCTGTGTAGGGAAGGTGGGGGTGTGAGCGAGACTGATTCGGGGGTGGTGATGTGCGCGTTCGTGATTTAAGTGTGTGTGTGTGTGTGTGTGTTGAGGGGGGGGGGGGTCTGCTACTATTCACAACGACCCGAGAACAAAAAGGGCTACAAGCCCCACCATTGTGAAGTCCGACACTCAGGCGTTAGATTGACGAGCAATCAGTGGAGATCAAATGAACTCCGCAGCAACACGTCCCTGATGGTAGCGCTGGAGTGTGTGTGGTGTGTGTGTGGTGTGTGTGTGGAGGCCAGAGTGTCAGTGGGAGTCCTCTAGACCACCACACTGGCACGTGCCGAGCGCCGTCAGCACTAAATCTGCTGCTCGTCTTGTTGAACAGCTTGTCAAACGTAAAACGGAGTTAAAAGATATAATAAAAAATAAATAAAGGCGCTTTCACATGGTCGGCAAACGTTAAAGACTGAAGGACGGTAAATTTTTAGTGCTTTGTAAAATTGTGAATGTGTAAATTTAAAGTTTTTCTCTTGGCAAAACTGAAGCAGATGAGCAATCCTAGACACCATATACTTAAAATATGAAGAGAAAATTGTGCAAACAGAATTTCTGTTTAGTAAAAGGAACTTTTGCTGCTTTTGCTTAACACAAATGTTCTAGCTGTACAGGTTGTGTGTCATTAAAGGCGTCACTTACCATCATCCGGATGCTCTCTGTGCTTTTCATGATAGGAGTCTGGGGTTATTTGGGACTGTCTAGCTGCCTGTTAAACAAACAAAAAAAAAGAAAGAAATAGAGAGAGTAGAAAATTGATCATATTCATGCTGCACATAACCACAAAAAGCATGAAAAGTGATGGAGAAAGAGGGAAAGAAACAAAGGGTTTCATCTCCTGCAGGTTTTACCGACTGTTTTTTTTTTTTAAACAGAATTCATTGAGGAGATGACTTTGATGAATATTTAATATACACTAATTATCTTTTGGCAATAAACAGTTCAAATCTGTCCTTCATATTTGTTATGAGAAGACAAACCTTGGAAATAAAAGAAATCTGCACACACACACTCACACACACACATTTTCTGCAACCATGGAAGCAGTGATAGAGAGGGGAAATGCAGCTTAGAGTCAAAGATCTGCAATGAATTTCTAATTAACATTTAGCCCAGTGTTCGATTCGTCCTCGTGACACTTCCTAACCCTGAAATGTTGCGCATGTCAGGAGGGAAGCTTTTCATTAACGTCGGCTAATAAAGCACATCCTGCAAATATGGCACGCTCCAAACCAGTTTATAGTCCGTGATAAAACTAAGTCTTGAGGATCTGGAATTGCACTAATAATTCTGTAGACCTTTTTTATTACTATTATTATTATCATTTTAACAATTATGATTAGTAGCATTTGTTTAGAAATCTCTCGTTACTCCAGAAAGGGCAGAAGGACTAAGAAAGGATGCAACAAAGCCAGATCATTTGCATCCACGCATCCTTAGATGCGATAAAGATTCAAGAACATTTTACTACCAAATAAAAAAAAAAAAAAGGCAAGTAGGAGGTAGGAAAATGTCCACTCGTTGAAAAATGATCCTTTTTAAAATGGTTCATGGGAGGTAACGAAGATTTAAAAAAATAATAAATGAAATAAAAAATAATAAATGGAACGGAGAAGAGAATATAAAGAGCAGGTACGTCTCTGTAAACTATATTTACAGAAATAATTTATAAGCGTGTCAAAGAAGCAGCAAGAAATTAAAATATAAAATTCAGTCAATTTACAATACAGACACATTTTATTGTTATTGTTATTATTCTTATTATTATTATTATCCAAGCTAGAATTTTATTTAAATTTTTTTTTTCAGTATTTACAATTTTACTTATCAAAATCTCTATTAACTAATGGATGCACTATTATTTATTTATTCATTTATTTATGGCGTATATAGAAAACATTAGGCGTTGAGAAATGTGCTGTTTTGTTGTTATAAATTATATGATTTTAACTCAGTAAGGCATCTAAGCGGAATATGTTCACATTCTGAATGAACTGAAACTCATTAGCAAATTGGCACCAGGTGTAAAAAAACAAACAAACAGACAAACAGATGTTTGTGAGCAGCAAAAGAGAAACTGTTGAATGAAAATGAATGAATGTAGAATGAAAAAAAAATAATACAGAATGCTCTCTGCTCTCCAGGATCACTCTGAGAGAGCAGCAGATCTGCAGACACTTTTCTCTCCATCAGTCACTACAGGTCTGAGGACTGGCTTTGACAGGGAGGCAGAAATGTGAGGACTCACGTCGTGGCTGTTGCTGTTCGGACTCGTCTCACTCTCGTTGACCAGAGAGGACTTGAGCTCGGCCAGGTCTCCCTCCTCCTCGGAGTTGGTGATCTCGGCGAAGCTCTGCTCTTTCTGCGGGTCTCCCTCGTCCTTGAACGGGATCATTTCGTCGGTGGCGCAGAGCTCCGGGTCTCCGGCGCCTCCGCCACCCGCCAGCTGCGGCATGTTTCAGCACCTCTCCCGAGAACTTTCTGGAGCAGGAGCTCAAATCCTTTTCAGTAGAACCAATCTGAACCTCTCTGCCACCTGAACGCGGAGTCTCTCTCACAAGAAGCACTACTTCTACAATAACTAGGCTAAACTGGCAACGTGAAATCCAGATGAAATAAAAAAGAAAAGAAAAAATAAAACACTGTGTGTTTCAGCTCGGGTATAAACAAAAATTTCTTTCTGAATGAACCCAAAGGAAACTTGCTCTCTTCCCCCTCAGACGAAGCGACTCCGTAGTTCGTGTATTTCCTTCTCTGAAATTGTCCTCCTGAGAGAAAAGCAAAAGAGAAAAACTCTTAAAGTTTGTTTGGTAGTTAGCCAACTAGCTCACCGGCCCGACTCCAGCCAAACAACCACGCCAAGTTGTTGTTGTTGTTGTCGTTGTTTTTTTTTTTTTTTAACTACACTTTAAACTTTTCAGAAGCGTCCACGAAGCTTTTACACCTCAGCTTTTATATATTTTTTTGTATTTCAACCCGACACTAGCTCGGTAAACAACAACCCAGAAAAAAAAACAATCGTCCACACACTGAGTGTTGTGGAAGCGCCGCACGCGCGCCAGACAGCACAGTTCCGAAGTGAGGCAGCGGCTCCACGCGATATGCAGCTCTGTGGAGCGCGCGTGCGTGCGTGCGCGTGCGTGCGTGCGTGCGTGCGTGCGTGTTTGTAACGTAGCAACGGCTCTCCTCCCCTTTTCCCCTTGCAGCTCCCGCATTGACTGTGAAGATAGAGATGAAAGAGACGCCGCCGCTCTGATTGACACTCCCGTAAGAAGGAAAGAGGAAGAAGGGAGGGAGGGAAGGAAGGAAGGAGGGAAAGAGAGTTTATACATCTCTCAACGGCAAATGGACGGATGGATGGATGGATGGATGGACGGGGGAGGGGGGGGGGTTACATTTAAAGCTTATAACCAATGTGCACTTTTTGTGATTTATTACAAAAATCTCCAAGGATACTTCTCAAACCATAGAGCCTAGTAACCAAACCTGTGGTGGTGTATTATTTTGGACAAAGCCTACTATTAACCTTCTCATTCATACATTATTATTATTAAAAATATTTTTAAAAATATTTAAAAAAAATAATAATAATAACAATACACACATTCTTTTTTTATTGCTTAAAATTGCATGTTTTTTTTTAAATATTGAATTTTAAAAAAGCAATGTTCATAAACAAAACCTGTTAGCATTCATGTCTAAAATATACAATGTTGATGAGCTGATAATGATAGAAAATATCATCTTTGAACAATGTTCCTGAGGTACAAAATTTGCACAATTCAGAACTGTTGCATGATGAAGCTGATTTCATTTTTTTAAAAGAACTACTACTTTATATACATAACCTACATATACACTTAATTTTGGATTTTGTGTTGAAAGACGGACGTGCTGCATTGCTGCATTGACTAAAGTCTAAAGAGAAACAGAATAATGATTTATGTTAAATTGCAGTGATGGTCTCCAATGATTTGGAGGTGATGTTCAAACAGCCTTAAACTGGCTGTCCATAAGTGCAGACACTGTGCACAAAAGGGTTAATTAAAAGTGCACAAGTCTTATATAGTGTCTCTGCATTCTCTATACAACCTATATGTAAACTACTGCATTGCATTGTGGGATGTCAGAAGTTCACCAGATGTTCAAACCTCTGATTTCTGGAGCAAAACTCTCTCCCTAGTGCACTATATAGGTTAGTGAATAGCACAAGCCTCAGGCTTCCAGATGATACAATACGATTTTGATTCATAAGGCAATGATGATGTTTGACGATAACGCCGAATCTGCGACGATATGATACATTTCGATTCAGTTTCATAGCATCGATATTTTTTCACAGTCTTCTGTAGGCTTACTGTAAATTTGTGAATGATGATAATGAAAGGATTATTTTAAAAGCATTAGAGTTCTGGCCAAGTCACATTGCTGTCCTATTAAATTATTTACAGAAGTTTTTTGTTTGTTTTGTTGTTATGTTTGTCCATAACTTTAGGATCATTGCCTTTTAAATTGATGCTTTGATCCAAATCAATAGATTATTGCACACATAACCTGTACACCAATGTGCACTTCTTTCTACTTTATTTTGGCATTACGTACAGTAGAAGGAAATGCTTTCTGTAGCAATCATCAACCCTTTCTGGAAATCTACTACTTCGATTTCTATTCCTGTTATTCTTTTTCTCTGTTCCAGCTCTATCCATAAGTCTGAAATAGCACTCTATTCCCTTCAAACTGAAAAGTCCTTAAGGACTCGTACATCTCATACACTCTCAGAAAATAAGGTGCCAAACTAGACTTTTCCTTGTCTCTTTGCTCGTAACCTCATCTGTTGTACTTTTAATATGCATCTTTCATCTGGAATCTTGAAATAGTGTACATTTCAAACCCTCTACCTAGTGCACTACGTAGTGAATAATATGTGGTTATATAGTATGTAGACATAACCTAAACAGAGCTCATTAAGAGCAGTGTGGATCCTAATTAGCTGTTAAATTAACACAGCGTCAGCTAATTCTTTAGATTTTAAGTTAGAGGTTTCTTGGTGTGAAGCTCAGAAAACAATTCTGTCATGTGGATGCTACAATAAAACATCTAGAGGTTCAGTTTGGTGATTTCTCTGCTCACACACACACACACACACACACACACACACACACACACACACACTTGATTTGACTCATGACTTCATGACTAGCTTTAGTAGGTGTGTTGAGTACCACCAGACTTATACTGCTTTCTCTACTACAGATAGGAAGAGGACAATGTTAGGAAGATAACCTACAGATGCAGCCCATGACTGAAAGCTAGCTTTAATTATTATGTAGTCTAGACACATTACTGCTAAAAATCTCAAAAGATGTTTATAATGATATATGATATTTGCTTGAAGAGATACATGAACAGTACCTTTAAATTATTACCCTAAAGGTTAAACAAAGATGGGACAGTGGTCCTTAATGTGCAGGTATGTACTTTTTAATCATTTTTAGGTACGCAGCATTCGCTGTACCATGTGAAAGATATGTAGTGCAGGGACAATAGATGTACTCTAGATGGTACCACTGCAGTGACAAGGAAGGGTACTTTTTAGTACTTTTAGTTTAGTACTTTTTTTTCCTTGAGAGTGCAAAGAAATTAAATACNCACTGAAGACATTTTGAGTAACAGCACTTTAGATGAAGGTTTGGTTGTGTTAAAAGGGAAATGTTCAGTAACGCGGAACCAAGGCTTGGAAACCCTGGGAATGTGACTTGGTTTTATTGGTTTAAAAAAACCCACATTGGGCAATACCACTATGAAACGGTTTACTGTACATCTATAAATTGATACAAAAATACAAATTTGACCATATTGCATTATTAGATGGCTATTTAGCTAGAACTCTTTATTTGATACGTCCTGTCAAACAAGTTTAAATGTAAATTTGAGCTTTATTTATATTTATTCATTTGCATTGTTATAACCATGTGAAGGAGTTGACAGCAGATAGAGACAAAATACTCCTTTAAAGTAAATGCAAGAAATATCCTAATCTTTCAGTGCAGTAAAGCGTTAGAAAAGATTAGGAAAGGCTGGCTGGAGTTGTTCAATTAGTCACACTGTGTAAAGATCTGCTTCCATAGGTGGAGCTGAAGGGCGTGCATAATTAGCAGAAAATGACTCACTCTGGGTTAATGGAGGCTTTTGTCTTCCTGAGCAAAAATAGTGTGTTCTTAATGAACTATATGAATAGACCTCTAAACATTTGGTCATTTTTAATTTCATGTTTGCTATTGCAATGCAGTGCTTTGAATTTTAAGAATTGTCTGGTTCATGGTGATATTTAGAAAAATGAGCCTAAACTAATGTGAGTCAGTTAAAGAGTCATGTGGGTAAAGAGTCATTTGGTAGGAAGGTAATGCTGTTCACATAGATTATTAACATCCTTTATTTCTACCAAAACACGTGAAATATTAACCACCTGAAAACCCTAAACCAGAGGGAGAACAGCTTTTTGAAATGTTCTGTCTTAAAGTCAGCCCATTTATTATGCAACTCCTAGCCTAGTTAAAGGATTTGAAACAGCGATGCAGGAAATCATCCAAAGGAAATGTAGGTTAAATAAAAATATCTAGAAAAAAAAAATTGCCATACATTTAAACGAAACTCCCTGCGACTGAGCCGAAAGTAACTACTACACTCATTCTCTTCCTCTAAATCGGAAACGTACGGAGAAGCCAAATAAAAACAACAAGCAGGGGAAATAAGAAGGAAAACAGAGCGAGGGAAAACTGCGCCTCGGATGCATCGCGTGAGAGTGAGGCTGGGCCCTGTGAGGAGGGTTCTTATAAAGCGCGTGGGAGGGGTTGATGGGCGGGGCCACGACTTCCTTTGATCTTCTGGCGGCGGCTTCTTTCATCCTCTGCGTTCCACCCCCCCTCACTCTTCCTCGCGCTCGCGCTCCTTTTCCTTTGTATGACTAAATTTGGTAATGAGCATGGAGGCGCGCCAACACTTCCACGTGCGCGCTCATCCCAGCTGAGAGAGAGAGAGAGAGAGAGAGAGAGAGAGAGAGAGAGCGGGGAGAGGGTTCTCTTCCGGGTAAGGGGGGGAAAAAAAGATCAAAGGCTTTGGATTTGGATCCAAGTGTGGATGTGGATTCAAAAGAGCCGCGACTGGCCGCATTCCAGAGGGGAGAGGGAAAAAACCCAGACACACACAGTCTGGAAAACAATCAAGAATTCTATTTAAAAGTGGATTATGTAGGCACTGTACTAAGTATTATAAAGTAATATAAAAATGTGAATAGTAAACACTGGAAATGTGTTTCTATTCCTTCTTCATTTATGGAAAATGTTAATTATAAAACAGCAAGCCATTTATTCAGACTATCCTGCTGCTGCTCTGGGCCAATGACAGAGCGTAAATGTGCATAACTGATTTCTCAAGCAGAAATGATTTTTAATCCGCAGAGTATTAATGGCTTGTTTTGTGTTTCTTAGCTGGCATGATTTTCTTTCTCAAAAAAAAAAAAAAAATTAAAAGCACAGAACAAAATAAACAGTTTTAACATAACCTGACTCATGCAGAGAAAAGTGTAGATGCATGTAATGTCTCCATGCACAGCTATTTCTAAAATAAAATGTGAAAACTGCATACTTAAATATAATTACATAGAGGAATCAGCTATATTTTCCCGTAACCACGAACGTATGAACATATCCCTTAGTCAAATATAACCATTAATTTGAGACGATGGTCTTGCATGGATATGGTGTGAGGTGCTCCTCATATCCAGACACCTTCAGCTGAATTCTTCCAGTCCATACATCCTAATCCTTCTGCTAATACAACAATAATAGGCAGGGTTTAGATAAAGAGAGATTTAAAAAAAAAAAAAAAAAAAAAAAGGCAGCATTTGCATTTCTTGGCTTAATGAGTTTGCAGGAGTGACCCCTCTGGATGAAACATGAAAAGGAAGCCTTCCTGCTGTGCTTTGACCTGAATTCAGCTGTCTCTCACATTCAGCTACCGCATACTGAATGTTATATAACCTTGGCATTGCAGGAATATATCTGTAACACAGCATCATTTCTCAGAGGAGATTTAAAACACGGACCTGAGGAGGAACGCAGGGCCAAGCCGACCTCGGCCATCCTACTCATCCTCACGCTCAGCTTGACAATGAGGTCTTCAGCACAGGAGGTTTGCTCAGCTTTCTGCAATTAAAACTCAGTGCTGTGTGTTGTCTGTGTGTACTGTTACCGTCATTACCGTCATTACCGTCACTGTGTCTACAGTATCGTATTGGGTTTGGTTTTTGATCTTGTTTTACTTCTCAGACTATTTGCACGTCATATACTCATGTGTACACACCCCCTGTATTGTCTAGTGTGTTGTGCTCTGATTCTGAGGACGTCATGTTTGATCCAGCTGTACACTGTATACATGCATATGTACGTAAGGACTAAAGCCTTGTTACGGCAGAGGTTCTCAAAATTCCTGCACCCACTTGTACAATAAATCCACTGTCCCCCTTAATTCATATCAAAATAAAAAAAATCCAACTATTCAAATATTAAGCTCATTATTCACATGTATACAATAATTTAGCATATTTTCTGGAGCCATAGAGCTTTTCATTCCTGAACTCTCCCCCTCCAAAACACATGAGGTCTAAGTTGACATTATTTATAGGCCTATTGTGGTTGGATTAAACCCATTCAATTCAATTCAGATGACAAGTCAAATAAACTAATAATTATAAGAATTAAATGATAAGTGTTATAGTTTTGATAATGGTGGGTTGTGGTTTCCACCACTGTAACAAAAAAAAAAAAAAACAACAAATAAAAAACCTTGGATCCCTTAACTACACTTCATGGACCCCAGTATGAGAATGTAACACTGTAAACTGTAAAGTTTGAAATAATCATATTAATGTAATATGATTAGTATTCTTTATTATTTCTATGGTATGTGTGGTAACATTTATAATATTATAAAGGAAGGTTAGGAAGGAAGTGAAGAATTTTGGCTTTTAAGTAACTGATACTGATAAATCATGTACATAGGTCATAGGTCTGAGAATTGAAAAGGTCAAAATACTTAATAACGGAGCACCAAGGGTTTTTAGTGGCTAAAGGAACTGTTTGGTGAAAAACTACAAAGCATTTAAAAAATTTCCCCCTCATGGCAAAGGTATTCCTGTCATTCTTACAGCAGTGGTAAGATATTTTTTCTTCTTTAACAAAGTACTTAAACACAGAGCAGCAAGGGTTTAGTGGCTAAAGGAACTGTTTGATGAAAAACTAAAAAGTATTTAAAAAATTTCCCCCTCATGGCAAAGGTATTCTGTTCATTCTTACAGTGATGGTAAGAAGTTTTTCTTCTTTAGCAAACCAGTTTTAGCATCACTCCACTGACTTTCAGCTGCCTTTCAAATTGACTATGAAACTTTATTACTAGTTTTGAAACCTCTTAATGGTAGATCGCCTTCATACATCTATGACTGACTGATAAACTATGCTCAAAACTGTGTCTTTAAGATCATCCAGTGCTAGCCTTCCTTATATACTATGTAGGAAACTGAGAGTTTCTGTTATTCACTGTCGAATGAGGCAAGATGCAACTGTGAAAACTCAACATGTTCTTTATTAAGGTGAATCCAATAATTATAATCAATGTCCATGCCTAGGATCAAAACACGGGCAGATAACATAACCGCGGGATAATTCATAATCAAACACCAATCTCAGAACAAGACTAAAACAGAAACAAAAGAATGGCAAACAAACGCAAACAAGCTACATGATGTGAAAGCAAAATAAATTTAACCTGGGAGCGAGGCTTCGTGCACCGTGAGCTACATTTGAAATCTTTCAGAGATGCTACGTAAAAATAAAATTTGCATGCTAGCATTTATTAATGTTATTATCATCATTATCAAATGAAAGAAATAAGCACCAGACACCGTCCATGTCTTAGGTGTAATGTCTGCACTGAAGATTTTGGGTGACTTTAACATTCTTAGCCTCAAAGATCAAGTAGGAATCTAAAGAAACAAACATCGTAACCCAAACAATAATCTACTGATCAATTTTTAAATGAATGAAATCACCAAACCATTCCCATAAGGTGATTGGATGATTATAAGTTCAAACGTCAGAATAGCCATGTAGGGGCCTTAAGTAAGACCCATAACTCTTAACGCATGTATCATGTATAGATCTACCAAATAAATAAATGTAAAGACAGTATAGAGGCTAAAGTCCTTTTGTATATATTGTATATATAATATACAAGCAAGTAATAATGAATTTGAGATCCACCCTAATAAAATCAAAGCAGGCTTGTGACACCTGGCCATGGAATTGGCCCTGTGATTTTAGCAGCATTAGAGACACCATTCCTGGAGATTTGTGTTAAACGGTGGTGAAATCTCCCTCCATATCCTCTTGTCTAGAGGATAGAGCTGGCATGAGGGCAAACAGATCTTCCACCTGCTGCTGCAGTCCCTCACACCTCCCCTGGATCCAGAAATTACAGCCCTGCCACTGCTGCATAAACGGCAGGAAACAAACAGCACATTAAGATGAAAAGAGTGTGCAATTAAAGTTTGAGGGGGGAAAAAAGAAAAGCCGTTTATCATCATCATCATAAAAAAAAAAAATCAGCGAAGGGGAGTCAGATGTGAGGGGAGGTCCATGCTGAGTGATGGTTTACGCTTGTGTAGGATTGGTGGAAACCCAGGTGAGGTTGAGTGGAGAGTAAAGTGTCTTGGGGGGACAGTTTAGTGTGGCGCACAGCCCCGCGCCTGCCCTGTGATCTGCTGAATTTACTGCAGTGCCGGCAGCGCAAGAAGACACGCTATTATTAAAATCAAATCAGACACTGGGTGGGGAGGGGGGTGGAGGGTTGCAGGGGAAATTCGGTATCGACGTTTGGAGGCAGGTTGATTTGTGATCATAGTGTGAGCAGTAAAAACCCTCCAGAGTTGAAGGAACACCTGCAGTGTTTATATCAATCCAACTGGATATAAATGTACACTACTAAATCCAACACCGCTCATTTTAATTCCACACTGAAGAAGTTTACTCACGAGCTTAAGAGTTGACAAAATGCTATTGTTCTTCTTTTCCTTTAAATCTTTTTCTCCTTCAAAAATTCAGTTGTCCTTGTGGGGACCAGCCAAATGTCCACACAGAGTCAAAACTGTGAGATAGTCCTTTCCTCCTAACACCCAAACACAATAAGGAACAAGAGACAGTGAATGTATGTTGTCATATACAGTATATGGCGTATATCTGTAATTTAATAGGACACAAAGAGAGAACTGTCTTGCATTTATTCCACATATAATTTTCAATATCCATGTTTACAAATTCTCACAAAAATTCCTTCTCTAAACACAACAGTATCAGTATCAGGATACTAGTCTTGATATTACTTGGTATTGATCAAAAAGAAAAATCAGTGGCATTGTCCATCCTTATTACACTCTCAGAAAAAAGGGTACTGAGCTGTATCATTGCTTGGTATTAGGCTGGAACCCTCAATGGTACACCTTTCGTACTTTTTGTATGTATGTATGTGTTACCTAGAAAAGTGCATATAGCATATATTTAAAGATGAACTCACTTAAGGTACGGTCTTATTATATACTTTAAGGTTCGCTATATCCACTTTTCCAGGTGAAAAATACGTCCTAAAGGTGCAAAAGATAAGACATCGTGGGTCCGCTGTTCCTTTCTACGGTTTCCTACGTCTTAGTGTCTGTTCGTTTACTTATTCATTATTTCACTAGTAGTTGTAAGATGAATATGGATTTGTGGTATGGATTGTATGTTCATTTTATTAGTTAGACATCATAGTGTCAGGTAATACATCCAGATATAGTCATGTGTTTCTACTCATTTTTATATGAGAATTGTGAAACTCTCTCCTCTCCCTATTCCATAATAAAATATGTAACAGGAGGATTTACTGTACGTCCTGTTCACATTCCTATTAACATGTCTTCACCACTGTACACTGATTGTACACACATATATAGATCACATTTATCCTTATTTATAATACCTACTGCACCTCCTGTACATACGTCATCCATTCCCCTGTGCATATCACCCTCATAGCTGTAGATCCTTCTGTATAATTTATTGTAAATATGCCACTTATGCACTTCTGTATAGATGCTAACTGCATTTCATTGGCTTAGTATATGTACTTTGAACAATGACAATAAAGTCGAATCTAATCTAATCTAATTTAATCTAATTTAATCTAATCTAATCTAATATATATGATGCAATGTTAGGCAATATATTATGTGGACTTCTATTATGTTGACTCACTACAATTTGGGGTAATGACGTCCTCACACACGCACAAATACACACACACACACACACACACACACACACACACACACACACACACACACACACACACATGTCTTTTTGATTATCTCCATTAGGACAGTGGAAATCTTCTGATCTGTCTCTCCACGGCTGCTGTGTGAGGAAACTGGGCTCTGTTAGAAACATCTGGTGAGAGCTAAAGAATCAAGGCCAGTAGTTAATTTCACACAACTTTATAAGTATCTTTTAACTCGAGTAATCACTTATTTGTTACACTAACACTATTTTTGAACCTATCTCTCCTAGTAACAGATTTCTGTTGCAATGAAATAATTTTTCATATGCAGCATTTTCAGGAGTTATCAATGTGTGTAAATATTCTGTACATATTCTTAGAGAAAAAAGTTAAGTCTAGGAACCTTAAAAGGTTTTTGTTGTTGAACTTTACAGCAGATAGTTTTCCCTGTAAAATATAAGAACAGGTTCTAAGTAGAATGAAAGCTACGAACTCTTAAACCCTGCTTTTCTTTTCCCGAAGAGTGTGCGGTCCACTATTTCATACAGCTCAAAGACAAAAAGCTTTTCCGAACAACGTAGAGCATTTTTATGAGACTTCTCTTCTGTTAATCAGTTATGTTTCACTTTTATATTTAACAAATGTTAGATTAGCTATAATGCACTTTCAAACTTTTTATCTAAAAGAAAAAGTAAAACACTTTTACAAAACAGGAATGGAATATCATGTAATATTTATTTATGTGTATTAATAACATGAACATTCTTTGGACACAAAGACACATTTTTTAACCTGTCAGTTGAGAACCTTCACAAAAATTTGAAAGCCTGTGATGAAGACTATAACATCGATTTCTACACATATACACATTATTATTTTTTTCCACACATCGAAATTGTAGGAAAAAAAATCCTTCTCCTAATTCCAAGTTCCACAGAACTCTGAATTACATCATTTTTGACCTCTGGAGAGTTCGAGTTACAAAGTTGGAAAAAAACACGGACGCCTCCATGTTTATCTTTTGTTAGCAATAATCGAACCAATTAACCATGACGAGTGATGTATATCTTCCTCCTCAAAATATCAAACTGTACAGTCAGTGTTATAGATTTAACAAGTGAACATGTCTGTATGTGGATTAATCTGAAACAAAAAAAAAACTTGTATGTACAGTATAACTCATTTAAAAGTGAGGAAATGCTACGTTGCTTACTGTTGATGCTGTGAGCAGCCATCTTGATTTCACTTGCTGAACTCGGGGTTGAAGTCCTTCCTGAGTAGGAAATCTGAGTTTCCTTTTTCTTTACTTTTTCCTACTTGGAGGATGGAAATACAGAGTACTGAGTTTTAGTACTCACTTATATATATGTATACTCTCATCATTCTTATACGTATATAAGAATATTTTATATATGTTTCTTCTAAGTTTTAAAATATTCATCAAAGATTTGTATCCTCATTAAAATGAAGAGCACGAGGAAAAACTTCCACTACAAAAAAGTGTTTGTACTTTCTGAAGAAGTTTATTTCCTGTGATTTATCAGCACTTGCACTTCAGTGCCTCGTGACACATCTCTGTCATTATCTCATGTTAAATACGTACTTTCAAGGTTCATATGTTAAAAAAGCAATGTGGGACAATGCATGGCACATAAAACCTGACCTACACACAAAAACCTTAAAAATGAAATAGATAAAAAAAAATTTTTTTTCCTTGATTCAATCTGTGCTTTGACTACAGAAATGAAATTCTGGCACCACACAGAAGCACATGCTAATATTCAGAGACTTTGTGAGCCTGTAGCCTGTGCCTACTGTGTGAGTAGGGTGTGTATATCTGTGTGTGTGTGCGTGTAAGTCTGTGTGTGAAAGAGAGAGGAAATGCTCTCCTTGCTCAGTGCATTGGACTCGTCCTTTCATTCCGCTGTCTTATTGGAGAATGCATTGGGTTTGCATCAAGCCCTGCTGGGAAGGTGTCAAAGGTCACGCCCGACCTGCTGAGGGGTCACATGGCCCCGTCCAGCCTGTAATCAAGCACACACACGTGCACACACACTCACTGAAAGATCAAACAAGCTTTGTTCCCTGCACTATCAGTGATTTAGTGTCTGTATCTCATCACCACCAGTATGCAGGGTAAACAGTAAATAGCCAGGGTACAATATATGTGTGTGTGTGTGTGTGTGTGTGTGTGTGTGTGTGTGAGGGAACTGAGGACAGCCTAATGTATCCTACTGTTGCATCCTGTGTATCATAAAACAATATCACAGTGGTATGTACATCTTTAAAATACCCCTGAATATGATCATTAAACTGTAGATCGCTTGGGAGAGATTCAAACTATTTAGCATTTAGCATTTATCCTACAGAGGGTCGTGGACAAGCCTGTAGCCTAACTCAGGGAACTTGGGGAAGAAGGCGGGAGACACACTGGACGGGGTGCCAACCCATCACAGGGCATTTCCGTCAGGTTATCACCAAGTAGCGTCAGGTTGCGTCAGGTCTTTCTGCAACCAGGTTGTGTTTTTTTTTGTTTTTTGTTTTTTACAAACACTTAAGGGGTCTTTACGTACCACTGAATTACAGTCTGAGCTAATATATAACACTGAACTGAATCAGAAGTATTGAGAAAGTCTTTGGTTTACATGGAAAAATGTAGCCTTTAGGGGAATTTAAGGAAATTTGAATCTAAACTAATGTATATAATTGGAATCAACCAATCAAAAGGAGTTAACTTGGGGATCTTCAAACTTTTTTTTTCCAGTGACCCCATTTTAAAGGCCCAAAGTTTTTCTGACCTGACCTGACTACTTTAAAATTATATTTAAATAAACTTCCTCTATTAATATTAAACTAAATATATTTCCTTGCTATTGTATTATTATTGTTTTTTTAAAGCCTTTCCTACACATACAGTAAATTATACTCCTGCACATGCAGGTCAAGACATTACATATAATTATACCACAGTGCTGTTTCATTTCAAAATCTGATTGGTCAGAAAGTGTTGATTTATTTTCTATAACAGCAGCTCTGATATTAAAGTCAGTGGGAGTATATTATATGCAGCTCCACAGAGTTCAAGTGTAAAATGGGCTTTCCAAATTGAACATATAGGAAGGCTAATGAAATCTGTTTATATTATTAATCTTATAGTTAAACATTTCCTAAGAAGCTTATAGAGCTTAATAATGGCTGGTAATAATAATAATTCCCCTGCAACCTCCAGCTGCTAAAGTCCGCTGGTACTCCAACTCTTGGTTACTCAAAAAAAACCCACGTAACCTTGAAGTTTCATTACTAAAAAAATCTCTATTTGTGTGCCATGTCAGGTTCAGCAATATTTACACACAGATGTCATCAGCCTGTGTGTCTGCATGTGCCATTAACCAGTGTAGGAGTAAAACACACTCTCCCCTCCCCTTTGTTTAAATAAATGACTAAGTGCTTGCAGAATCGCTCCCAAGCACTGAAGTGTGCAGCTGAAGGGCTCTGATTGATTTCTCTCATTCGAGCGGATTCGAACCAAATCTCAGGAGCAGCTCCTTGACGCAGCTCCTTTCCCGAACACACGACGCCGAAAACTCAGCCATGGATTAGTTACAGGCCCTCTCACTCGAGCACTCTGTGGAGTTGAAAGGCTTCATTCAAACTCTAAAATGTCAATAAAAACACTTTGGAAATTCCCTACTGGCAAGTGACATTACTGAACAAAAACCATTAAGTCTGAAGATCCAAAGCAGGGAAACACGACTCATTAGCGATAATAAATGTGTCTTGTTCGACGTGTTTACCTTAGTGGCTTACCTGCCCGTCTTTTCCTTTTCATCTCCGGTGCCAGCAGTATGCAAGTCACATCTGCTTTTCAACTTTTCTGCTAGATCCATGGCAAATCCTGACTTAGCTCAGGATTGAGGACACAATATGTATGTGAGCCACTTTTGAGACAACAGGATAAGAACAGGAGTGCTGGTAATTCCACGACAGGGGCACCATTCATATCCTACTGATATTACATTTATAAATATGTAGGTAAAGTAAAGTAAAGCAAAGTAAAATAAAGCAAAGGTAAAACACAGGTAAAGTGTCTAACAACCTACGCACATGCTTCAGCTAAGTAACTTAAAACATGAATAAAAACCTCTACAGTACTTATAAGAAAAGCATTTTTTCCCCTACTGTAACTACACTTTGCTTTGAAATATCATTAAATACTCCAAAAAATATTATTTTCCCTAAATCTGCGAATCCTTTTAACATGTCATGCTTGAAACATCCTATTCCATGAGTCATCCATTTTAGGTTATGAAAATGTGCATTTTTTTAAAAATCTGACTGAATGAGACTTTTATATATTTTGAATATTCCACAAGTCACACGTTCAACAGGAAGTTAAGTCATCCAAATTTCCAGAAGATGGAAAGAAGAAAATTTAGTTCCTCGTTGTTTATTTATTTATTTATTTTTAATATGACGCGGTCACTTTGAAAGTAATCCTGCTACCCAAATTATAGACTGAAACCAAGTTATTAATTTAAAACCATTTCTGCAAATCATTATGAAATCATTATGTAATGTCGTCATGTCATTGGATGCTAGTTAAACACATTTTGTATATTTGCTAATTCTATGCTCTAAAACGCAACCCTGCTGCTTTCAACCTCGCTCCTCAGGGGGGAAAAAAAATCAGCCATTGTCAGCAAAGTAACCTTGTAAAAAAAAGATATTATTGCCTGAGATGGTTTAACACATTCTCACAATTGTTAAATTTATATTTTCTCACATTAAATGTTGAAAAAATGATAAAAGGTAACAAGGGCTAAATGGCACCATGATCATGGTTATTATCTTATAATTATTTAATCCCCATAAAGAAAAGGGAATCTGTACATCACTTAAGACATTTTTGTTATTGAATGTTGGCTATTTTAGATTGATACTTGGATTGTTATGAGGCTAATGCTGCTAACTGGACATCAGATGTGTCTTATTGACTATAATTTGGGTATGTGTAGAAAAATTATGTATTTATGAAAAATATTTATCACTATGTTCACAATAGTGATATGTTCACAACCTATAAATGAGTGTATGTATTCATGTATGTATGTATTTATTTATCAAATGCATTTTAAATGCTAAACTGCTAAATTTTCTATGGCTTACTCTTATATTATTAAGTGTTTGATTTCCACTTCTTGACATTTGCTTTGAATAAATCATAGGAATGCAGACTAGAAAGTAGAGTGTATCATTTTTTCATAATCGCACGATACATTCCACTCTTATCAAAAACTTGTCCAGTACAACTTATCACAGTGCACAATTCAGGTTCTTGTTGTTCTGACAGAACATTTGTCATGCTTGGTTAACTGTTACACACCATGCTATTCATACCTTTGCTTGGAAACAGATGGTTTCATATCGAACCGAAAGGCTACTTGAAAGACATTTTTGGGCCACGTGCTGTATGATAGACGTGGAGCAGGCCCTGCCTTAAATGTTTACAGCGATGAGCACTTGATTCTCACTTATGTCTTCTTGTCAGCCCTGGAGCTAACTTTTCATGGTGCTTGTTTATGATTAAAGATGTTTAATCTCAAATCTCCAACGTGACCCAATACAAGAAAGATGATAACATTCTATACTAAAAACCCACTGAGTACAGTTCTGTAAATATTTGCTACCATGCGTGTTATAAAGCCTGTCGACTTGGGGTTTGGTGGGTAAACACTAAGGGAAAAAAAACATGCCCCAACAGTTTGTTTACAGTGTTTACATGCTTGGGTGGGCTTGCTCTGATGTCCTTTTTTTACTTCCCAGAGGCAATTGGTCTCATCACTTGGCCTTCTTCCATCTTCTATCTCCTCCTCATCACTCGGCCTTCTTCTTCCCAAGCCTGCTCCTCCGCCTTAATGCCTCCAGACGCCATGTCCATGCTTTGATTCCTCTTGTGCTCTGGTAAACACACCATACCCGATGGGCTTTCTCCATTTCTTCATCTGAAGGCTGTTTAGTCGATGCTGGGACTTTGATATGTCTGGAGAGACCTGATTCAGCTGTGGACAGAGTTGCGTTGATGTACACAGACCGAGAGTTAGAGATCGAGACTGAGACACAATCATTCAAAAGTACTGTCATGTATATCATATAAGTGTACAGATATTTCCTCTCTGCGTGGACATTTACATGCTCAGGTCGACACGTTCAAAGTGCCGCACTTTTTCTGAGCTGTATCTTGACATCACGCCTGGTTTTAATCTCAAATTGGTGATCCAGAACTCCCCCCATGCACCAATAAAACACACTATGGCTTTTCCAGATGCAGATCATGGCTACTCCTGGACTAAAAATATATGGATGATCTCCCACTGACTGTGTAACAGTCCATGCACAGGCCAAATCTGTGTGAACGCACAGCTCTGCTAGCATCATAAAACTCTCCCATTATGTTGCCAATAAAGAGGCAAACCATACCCGTGTGGTTTAAGAGCCGTCTGCGCAATCGCTCTGGACTTGTCACGACTTAAGCAGTTTAAGCTAATCAAAACCAACAATGGCAGAGGAGTTCCCGATCAAACGCAAGGAAGAGAGGACGTCATTAAAGAAGGGATATTTATTGGATCTGATCCTGCACTCTCAGTGGCTATGGTGTGTGATGTGGCCTCCCAGGGGTACAGTAACCTCCATAGGGAAACGAATCTCTTCTCGACTAGCCACATTTTCCATGGGATGAAAGGAGAGAGGAGAACACACTCTGTGGTTACCATTAAGGACCAGAGGAGATCTAGAGATCCAGTTCCAAAGACGTCACGGTGTGTGCTTCTAGTTTTGTTCATTGTGGCATTGTTTTTGTTGTTGACATTTTATCCTGTCAGCACGTGGGACATGAAAACTGGAATCAATAAAGATTATTAAGCAAAGTTCAGTGGAGTTTATTGATGATGGAATATGACAAACTCATCATACAACAGAAACAGAAGTGGAGACAGTTGTTTTTCTTCTCAGCACCAAAGGGAAGCGGCACTGCTGTGTAAATCCTCAGAGCCCGGTGTTCCTTACAGGCCTTGTCCTCACTGAGTCCCTAAAACATCATCCCTAACCCATGAATTCGCCAGAGGAGAGATGAAACAGCGCAATACGACACTCCGATCCACTCTGGATCATTTCTGTTAATACCAATAGTTCCTGAGGGCAGTGCTGAGAGGCAGTGGATTGGATCCCAGGGGTAGACAAAATTAATCCCCAACACTGCCACATACACACCCATACTCCCTACACACACACTGCTTTAGAAGCCTAGCATCTGTTGAGATAAACCGTAGCTTAATTCAGCCATTGCTTCTCGCTCAAAGGTTTGGGTGAAGTGAGAAGCAAAGAAATGGAATTTATAGTTTATGGAGTTTATTCTGATTTCATTTGCCTGGTTCTTTTTCATTTTGCAGCAGATCAAATGCATCCATTCAGAGACAAAGGGACATTTTCAAAGGGGGTGATATGAAGGCAGAGACTTCGTTTTCTTTTTGTTGAGAAATCCAATTACTATGAAACATTTATTTTTATTTATTTATTAATTTATTATTAATCATTTCACTTGTGTGTTGTACTCTCCATGAAAAAGTTTTTTTTTTCATTTCATTTTATCAAAGCTGAACTTATGGAAAATATTCCTTAACATCAATGATTAAACATCATTTTATTTAAAGCAAATCCGTGTATTTAGATCTTGCATTGAAATAGCTTTTAAAACTGTAAAAATCAAATGACTGAACCTGATCTCATGAAAACATTGTATGAATTAGGACAAGTAAGGTAGAGGTGCTTGGATTTTCTTAATATGAGCTAAATAATCTAAATTTGTCTGAGTTTATGAACCTGCGATCAATGATAATGTGTTGTGTTTTTCTCTGAAATTGTACAGAACCTGTCCAGGAATAAGAAAAGTGCATGTATAGCGATTGCTTTGGTTTGGTAAGACATGAAGATCATTAATTATATGATTGGCTGGTTTGGATGCCAATGGTTATGTCAAAGTGATTTTTTTTATTTGTTACCATAGTGGAAACACAAACCACCATTACCAAAATACATATTGAATTCTTATAGTTATTACCGTGAACTGAATGGGTTTAATCCAAACCATAATAAGTGAAACACTAATAGGCCTATAAATAATGTCAACTTGGACCTAATGTGTTCTGTCAGTGGAAAGTTCAGGAATTAAAAGCTCTATCCAATAAATCACCAGAATGTACTTTTGAAAAATGAGCCTAATATTTGAACAGTTCATCAAATAAATCTGTTCTGAGGGATTCATGGAATTGTTTTCTTACTTGTTAATGTTCAAGATCTCCATCATCACTGGTCAGGTCCACGGCAACCAGGCATGTTAAATCAGATGCCGTTTTTCTGGCTATGTCAAGAGTGAGAGCGTCTCAAATCACATTATGGAGATCTGGATTTAATCTGAATATTTCATGGCTCTTTTTCTTTGTCCTCTCATGTCATTGGCATGTTCTTGAAGAAGGAGTGTGTGAGTGTGTGGCTGATGGCAGAGGGCTCCATTGTACCATGTTAATGATGTCCCTTTGTGATAGACAAGGATGCGGGCCGAAGACGGCAGCGGCTGAGGGTTTTAACTTGACTGGCAGCTGCAGTAATCCGTCCTTTGTGCCCTCCGAGGGGCCCGGCCAGACGAGCCAGATGGAACCAGAGAGAGCGAGAATGACTAAAAGCCACACTAAAGTACTGGATCGGAGTCTCAATAAGCTCAGTCAAGGTTATGGTTTGGTTTCTCGATCTGCTTATAGCGCTGCATCGGTACCACAGTGTGTCATTTGTGTGGTCATGAGGGAAGCCTTTTGATTGGAGAATGACTCTTCTGTGGGATGATACTGGAGATCGTCTGAAAAACGGCATTATACCACAGACCTTCTGACAGACTGTATTTATTTACTCTGGAACCCCTCAGAATAATATACAGCTCTGCTAAGTTGTTTTCTCTGTGCAGTTCGGTGAATGTGTGTTTGCTTGGATTGCTCAGCTCAGCTGTGTCTTGAAGCTCTTTCCTATAAGGACATGAAAGCTGATGGTGAATCCTGATGCGATGACAGTGCTGCATTCTGTTGGTAGATGAGGCACCCTGGTGCCAGGCGATGAGTTTAATTACAGCGCCATATTTGGCAAGCCATGGTTTGTGCAAGGCAAACAGTCAAAGACTATCCGCTCAAATTTGCTGTTCATATGTGGATAATTACTTTTAAAATCTTAAACCATAGCATGATCTCCAGAAACTAAAAGATAAATGACAGCCCTTTGATTCTCAACGAACGTGCCCCCACCCTCACTATAGACTTCAAATGGAACATAAAGCAAAGGGATTTTGAGAGTGAAACAAACTCCATTGATCTTATTGCTTTCTTCATAATTTTTAGTAAACCACTTGGCTTAACACCAAAAAGATTTTTAAAACCTTCTAAACAGTCATTAATTCCAGATTGGATAACCAAAATCCGGTGCTGATCGCTACTTAGTATGGCTGAAACCCATTAAAGCCACTGAAACTTCACCCAGAGAAAAATTTTAGTGACTGCAAAAATATACAAACTACTAAACAAATGGCCAACATTATTCATGTTGTTTATTATAAATACAGCAAGGCTGGAAACTACTATAATCCTTTGTGCTTGTGTTTTTCAAGCACATCAATCTGTGGTGCATCCCAGACATATTTCATTTCTATAAGCTTTACTGTGGTTCAATACTGTATCAATCACAGCATCTGTGTACCCGGCTGGATATAAAAGTCATGTTGGCTATGATGGAAGCACTAGAGCAGGCTCATCGTAATGGTGGGGTTTGCACTCACTCTTTTGCCTCCTGGATAAATTGGTTGGACAAAAGAGGGGCTGAAAGATGTTTTGCTTGAGTGTACAAATCCTGGTTTGAACCCAAGAGGCAACACAATCTCTGAGATGACTGACGCCTCGTGCTTTGTGAGCCACTGTGCAAGTGTGTGCGTCTGCTTTTTGTACACATAATGAAAAGCGGTGAGCCAGTGGGCCATATGCATTGCTCTGAGAGGCTGGCTGCCGCTCTTCTAATTTAAGAGGGGATTAAGCCAGAGCAAGAACAGTACACCCATCCTCTCTAATTGGAGATGGGTAATAGCCAGACTCTCTTACCAAATTGAGCTTTTTCATCTTGCACGGTTTAGGGTTGTGATGTAAGGATTGCAGTATATCTATCTAATCACCACAGCACATTTGGCTTATTTGCCCTGCTAGTGTTTTCCCATAGTCACTGATTTGTGTGCACTCTCTATAAGCGACTCTTATGAAGGTCCACTGTGAACTGATCAGCTACTTTTATATAACTCAGAAATTCAGCACAAAAGAACCAACATTAATGATCCACAATTCATGATGTACTTTTCTTAAATGAGGATTAAAGATGGATTGAGCAGTGATATATTGCTGTGTACATACAATATTCTTCAAACATGTAACATGGATCTTTACTAAAGTCAAACACGTAGCATACATATTGTATATTGTATTGTATATATATTTATACCACAGCACTGATGAATTCTCGATACTGAACGTTCAGGAGGTTCTGATGGATTTTCTATACAACAGTCAATAGTGCTGTAATAAAATAGCAAACGTTTCTGTAAAAACAAAAATTACATAGGTAGACTAATTAACAATGAACCAATGTTGTTTAAACAAAGAAAAACCTATAATCATTTATATGGTGAAGGTTTCTGTAAGGAGACATTTATTTAACATTTATGGAAGGAGTCTCCAGTGCTAGCGCTTTGTGACAATCTTCAAGACAGAGGAGATCATGCTTTCTGGTTCTTTGGTAAGATGAAAAGTTGCATTTCTGTTGTCTTAACATCAAGAGAGGGAAAAAAGTAGACTGCAGCTATTATAAGTGAAGTGATTTCATTGATTACTTGTTTTGTGCAAATTCCACAACATTACATGTAACTATAAATTGATCAAAAGTATGATGTGCCATTCATTAATAAATAAATAAAAAATCTAATCATTGAATAATTGCTGTGGTATAAGAAGAATAAAACACTTCTGGGTGATAACAGTAAGTCCATTTTCGCAACAGGCCGCATCATTGATTGTCACTGATTATTTTCTTATAACAGCACACCCCATTGTTTTATTCCTTACTTAACTGCACAGCTATTTATCTTGTATACGGTCAAAATGAGTGTTTGATTTTGGGAGTTACTTAATTATTTAAATGGCCATGTACTGTAAATGGCATACTAGTGTCATATTGGAAGCTGTTACTGTGTTAAAAAACACAGAAAACTAAGAAAGAAACTAATAAAGATTTCAGCTCGGTAATTGGATTAATCAGTACATATATGCACTTAATCTGACATCTTTAATTTTTTAAACATCTGTGCATGTGTGCAAGCCAAAGTGGACAGCGGAGAGTATAGGGCTGATTCAGAAGAAAACCTAACCCTAGACTGATACTTCATTCAACACCAAACCCTCAGATGGTGCCAAAGCAACACTGTCAAGCAAACCTGTAAATAAATAGGCCCATCTTCTTTGGTGGTTTTATTCAGTACAAACTGATGTGTGAATTAATGTATTTAGAAAGAAATCTAATTTGTGAGTAACTCCTGTAGACCTGAACTTTTCACATTATCAGGTTATTTAAGTGTACGTAAGAATGTGGTGAATGAATTATTGCCAAAATCAGATTATTTTTGTTGTTGCATTAGATTATTTACTATGTGTGAACATACTCAGTGTAAAACCAACACTATATAATACATAACAAAACATAAATGATATTTGAGATCATAGATGTCCTAGCAGCATAGCTTTGATTTGGTTTTGTAGATGAAGTTAGTAGCTTTCATGAAAAATGTCTGAGTGCCTGTAGATCAGAATATAAATATGTACAAAGTCTTTTTGCATATGGTGTTTGCAGAAGTGAAAACTGCAATCTTGGAAACAATGAGTTTTCATCAGCAGGCCATTCCAGGATGATACCACAAAGCTGGGCACAGACTTACTGAAACTGGAGAGTTGAAGATTAGAAAATAAATCACCTGGTCTTTTTCCAGTCTTCAACTCTCCAGTTTCGGCGAGCTTGTGCCCATGATAGCCTCAGCTTCTTGTTCTTGGCTGAGAGGAGTGGGACCTGATGTGGTCTTCTGCTGTTGTAGCGTTTCCACCTCAAGGTTTTATGTGTTGTGCATGCTGAGATGCTTTTCTGCTCACCACCGTAAACTTGTAAAGAGCACTTATTTGAGGTACTATGGACAGCGGAACCCAACCTCTATTGAGTTGAAATCAGGTGACTGACTTGGCCATTGAAGAATATTTCATTTCTTTGCCTTCAAAAATCTTGAGTTGCTTTCGCAGTATGTTTAGGGTCATTATCCACCTGCGCTGTGAAGCGGCATCCTATCATTTTGTAGCATTTGGCTGAATGTGAGCAGAGAGTAGAGCCCTATACACCTCAGAATTCATCCTGCTCCTTCTGTCAG
>CM074947.1:6134918-6151137 GCA_037577455.1 Pangasius macronema
TTTAGCCATATGGTGTACATATTGGAGTCTTTTAATGATACATTTTGACATAAAAATAAATATCAATAATATCAATAAAATCCAAAATCAGTTAAATGATCTTACATAATAAAATGCAAATATAACATTTAACTCTGTTAAAATGATTTTATATTCAGAATATTCAACAATATAAATAGCTTTCTGAGTAAAATAAATTAAAAAGATTTGAATCTGTAGATTTATGTAGATTAGAGTAGATTTATGTTTACATGATTGTACTTTATTCTGAATGGGATCGTCTCTCATGATTCGCAACTGACTTTTTCTCTCGAGTTACATTCCTTCCTTCAATGCTTACATTCGACTTACATACATACAATCAATCGTCTGAAGAGCCAATAACTCTTAAGCCCGTCAACTTAACGTGTGTTAGCCTTCTAACGCTTCTCACTCTACATATTAGCTAGCTAGTTAGCCACTATCGTTTTCATTTCACTTACATCAACAAAGGCTAGGAAGTGAACAAACTGACTAAATCCAATTAAATAGCATTAATCTCCCACCTGTGCTTTGGGTCCCTTTCTCCTCTTCTGCTTTTTAATTTTTTTTTGCAATTTTCCACCTCAGAAGATAGATAGATATGAACAATCTATGATTACCGCTTCTTTGTGAACTGTTAGTTACGCTAGTTACCTAATTTTGTTATGTTAATTGCAGTTTCTATTCTATTATTTTCGACAAAAACCTTTTCACAAAATTAGAGTAAAGTGTTTATTTGCATTTTTTTTAAATAATGGGGTTTGGAGGCCCTTAAAGCAAGAAATGTTCCTGCCTTTCCTCCACATTTTATTTGTATGGCAAAAACAGTACTCATTTAATCATAATATATTTTTGAGGACACAATAGTATTGTCCAGAATAGTAAACAGTACAGCATAAATCTCAAAATATCACACCACCTGTGGTGTAGCAGTACGAGTACCTAAAATGGAGTACTATTTTGACATCCTATTTAGTGAGGTTTGGGACGCAGCCAAAAAAAACTAGCCTAGATACCATTTTTTTCTGGCACTGTGAATCTGATTATAACATAATAATGGTCTACTCAGCCATTTACAGATGAGATGTGAAACCTTCCATCGTTAGAGTGCCATGAGAGTTTCGTGTGAGTGTTGTTCGCGCGCTTTGCTCGCTTCTAGCTAATCAGAGAACTTTCTATGTCTTCTTGTCAGCCTCTGATGCTGATTCAACCTACTAAACCAGCCGCACAGGCACTGACAAGGGTGAACGAGTGAAATGATGCTAGGAACATTGCAATAAGAGAACGCAGAGATGACAGACAGCTAGAGATGCTCAATGATGGCTGATGGCTGATGGCTGATGGCTGATAGTTGGCTTGGTGTGTCAGGGCCCTTAGCTGAGATAAAAAAGTAGGATGAATGAATATAAAGGTTTGTCAGGCATCCTGATGGTTTTAATGTCTAGCAGTAGAAAAATCAAGACTGGTAAACTCTTGTTGCTTCATCATGCGAATTGGTTTCACTGGTTGTTGTTCTTTTTCAGCAGCAAACCCTCCAGGCTACCACTCAGCATCTGTTTTTTAACACGCACACAAACACAATGTGAGACAATTAATGGACGGGGTTACAGCACCATAACGAGTGTCAGGCTCTGAGGAAAGTTTTAATTGGAAGGAAAACAGTGTCGTCAATCTTTTCTGAGTGATTCTGACAAGCCAAAGCTCAGGAGGAAGATAATGATCACCATACACATGTAAAACCACAGAAATTGTGATCTCTAGGTCAAAATGAAGTGTGCCAATTCGTGCTAGCGTACTGTGGATAATTTACTGTATACCACATACACAAAAAAAAAATCAAAACGAGTACATTTCACTTTGCTTCATTATAGAATTGATATGTAGATTTACCGAAAAAGCTCTCAGCTTGTCATATCATGCCACAAAAGAAGTCTGAAAGAAGTGGAAGAAGATGCTATTCTCATCCCACGTTCTCCTGTCAGGCTGACACAGACCTGTTTCGCTTTTATATATTACATTTCGTTTATATTTTTATCCTTCATCTGGAGATGAATATAGCAATGTTCTTTAAAATACGTCAGTGAGAGCTTTTGAAGTTAGTCTTCTTCTGTGTGTGAGACACTAAAGGAGTTACAGAGAGATCAAACTGCTGTACTCAGGAGTGTACATGAAAAAGGCAACAGAAAAGTCACAAACTTCTCATGAGAATAACGTGAAATTTACACGTGCAGTTTTTTTCACGTGTGTAATGTCACAGTTATATCACACGTAGTGCAATGCATGGTTTTTATTCACATGGTTTTTACAGTCATTTTATTTATTATTGTTAATTATATTCGATTTTATTTTCACTCATAAGAGAAATGTATATGATTTTTTTTTCCCTAAGGTGTTTAGATGTACAGATGGCTTTTTGCCATAAATTTAAAAAGACTTAGAGGTTATTTTTTAGCAGGAAGCCTAATGTATTCTCTAACATTGTTGTTTTCCCCATATATTTCTCTGACACACAAAAATGCATGCATTTAGTTGAGAGACACAAAATTGCCCATGTACAAACATTCATACACACACACACACACACACACACACACACACACACATGTACACATGCACAAACACACACATCCTGATCTTGTTCAGTGCCTAAAAACATCCGTGTAATTACTACTGCAGTGTGCTTTTAGTTAAAGTGGTGGTTGATGGAAAATTACAAGTTGCAAACATGTATTTGGGAGAAAATGTTTCATGTGGTGAGCGGCAAAGTGTGAGAGTATGTTTTCACTGGTGCATTGCTCTGTGTGTGATATTACCACTGAAACTGAGCTGTGTGTGTGTGTGTACTGTAAGTGAGTGAGAGAGAAATTAAGCTACCTTGAGTTCTGCACAGTAAATGATGCCAGTACTGCCTTAAGGGGTGGAATTCCCCTTTCAGAGATCTCACACAGCTCTACACTCATGCGTGCACTCATAGCTAACACACACACGCACGCACACACACACACACACACACACACACACACACACACACGCACGCACACACACACTATCTCTCTCTCTCTTTCAATTAACTCTTACTGCCTACAACTATGATCAACACAGTCTGATGTATTCATGACTCCACTGACTAATAAAACTAACAAATCCAATATAAATTGGAAATTAAAAAGAAAAAAAAACCTCTCCAAATTCCTACAAAACATGCAATGTTTAAATTATGACCTAAACAGTGACTGGTATAACATATTTGAACATAAACAATAGTCAGCCCTGGGAAAATGAATTCTTTTTATAAAACAGTCCACATAATGTACAAAAAAAAAATACTCCAAATTGAACTTTCTTCATAATCATAATTGGGTAATTTTCTTAACAATTCCATGATGCTACTGAAAACCTTTGCGGGTCGCTTTCAGAGATGCGGCATCGCCGGCTGCCTTTTGTGTACCACGAGACACTGATGTGCTTTCAGTTTCCATGCCAACAGACTTTCATCTTTCATCTTTCTTACCAGCTCATCCTACGCTTCAGATGAATTAGGTTTGTTACAAATTCTTTTGAAGTGCAGAGGCAACCCCCCAACCCCACTTCAGCCAGAGCAAAAAAAAAAAAGAAAAAAAAGAAAAAGAAACACAAAAACACAAAAGTGGTCGTATGTAAGCCAGTAATCTATGGCGGTTTCGCCCTACTCGGGCCAGCCAATGGTATTATGGACAGGAAATCTCCACTTCATTTCAATTTGGATGTTCTTCAGCCACTCCCCAGCTCTTGCGCTCGCCCAGACGGCACGCGCTGAAGTGTGCCTCGCTATTCAGCTCCATTATGGGACCCAGGCTCCGTCAAGATGCATTGTGGCCGTGTAATGATCTCCAATTACGTTGATGCAGAAGCCGTAGGGAGATGGAGCTGGAGAGGAGAATGTGAGGAGGGGGGGAAAAGTCTCCAGAACAAAGCGTGATCTTTGGAAGAACTTCCATGTCCATACAGATGTCTCTCGCTGCACAGAATTGCACCTCAGGGCTGAGAGAAATCATTTTCCAGAGGCTGGCGTGCATCAGCTTGAGAAGGCCTGGATAGATGGAGCAAGTCAGGGATTTAGAGCCACTGCCTTTGAAGAGTCTCACTAAAAACTTTGCTTTCCACCCTGTCTTCCAGCTTTAATTTTAATTTCTGCTCCGTTCAGATCTTTTCTGCTGAGTGGAGGCTATTTCACAAAATTGAGACACGAGCGAATTCAAAGGGCATTGCTTATGTAGAGGGAAGAGACTTGTTGATGCTGCAGTTGCTTTTTTTTTTTTTGAATTGGTCCCAAAGCAATACAAGTGTGTTAGACTGAAATTCAACTTAAATCAGTCTAATGCCATATCAGGAAATCTGTCAATCATATTTCAAAACATATCCCATGCTTGCCTTATGGAAAAATAATATGTGTTCACATGTATTTCAGATGATTATGATGATTGTGATTATGTGAGTGACGTGGCAGGGATGTGTCACATCTAAAAAAGGAAAAATATGAAAATATGAAGGTGCATTTTATGTATTTCGCTATTTTATGCCTTCAGATTGCAGGTGATCTCAAATAAACATGTGGCACTGTGCGAATAATATGTGATAAATAAAATCACAGGTCCTACAGGTGAAAAATTAACATGTCAAAATAAAAGAATCATGACATATAAAACAAAGTAATGATATGAAAGAAATGATGTGAAAATGAATGAATAATGTGAAGAAATCACCTGAATATAAATGAATCGTGAAAAAATAAATAAATATGAGAATTAAAAAAATATTTGTGAAAATGAAGGAATCATAAATATAATAAATAAATAAGTAAGTAAATAAGTAAATAAATAAAAAAAAATAATAAAATAAATAAATAAATAAATAAATAAATAAATAAATATGAGAATAAAAAAAATATTTGTGAAAATGAAGGAATCATAAATATAATAAATAAATAAATAAATAAGTAAATAAGTAAGTAAGTAAATAAGTAAGTAAGTAAGTAAGTAAATAAGTAAATAAATTAAAAAAAATTATAAAAATAAATAAATAAATAAATAAAATCAAGCAACAATGAATGAATAAAGTGAAAAAGTCATTTTGTGAAAATTAATATATCGTAAAAATCACGTGAAAAGGAATGAAGGTTGTGAAAAACGTCAAATGTGAAAACGAAAGAATCGTGTGATTATTCACGAGAAGTTCACGTGACTTTTCATTTCGACAGTCCTGTGGTTGTATTTTTCCCCTTCCCCTCATGAAAGTTTCATCACTTCATAAAGCAGATTCCAGACTTGGTCTCTCTGTGTGTGTGTTTGCGAGTCCCTCAGAGAGAAGCCGTATCTATCGCTGGTGACATCAAGGTGTCTCACACCTTTTGGTGCCCTTTTGAAGATCACTCAGCAGCAGAAGGCAAAGAAATCAACATCGCTGCAAAAGAAAACGCTAGCGAAGAGTCGGAATCTAAGTGAAGTGTCAAGGTCTTCGGGGTGGAGGGAAAATAGAAGAGGGGAGCGACTGACTTTGAAGGCAGGAAACAATGAAAAGGATGTTGCAGAAAATGGGAGGAATAAAAGGAAGCTTTCAATCTGCCTCTGAAGTTCAGCTGAGAGAGAGAGAGAGAGAGAGAGAGAGAGAGAGAGAGAAAGAGAGAGAGAGAGAAAGAGAGAGAGAGAGATTACACAAGCAGACTAAGGCAAAGCAACCAAATAAAAAGATGATGGTGTTTAAACTGCATCATGCGGTGGAAAACTGTACTTCTAATGCACTTTGACTTTGAAGCAAGTTTCAACTTCCTCAAGATGTCAAACTCTCTCCCACCATCTCCCCACACCAACCTGCTAAATACATCATTTTTTCCCTTCTATTTCACTAAATATCTTTTATTCCACGTTAATCAGTGGTGTGGAACACTGAGCATGTCTAATTATAGCGAGGTCTCCTCTGCCACGCTCTCAGTGTGCGGAGAGAATAAAGCGGCCTGCTCTCTAAACACTTTTTAATTAGCATTTTAAAGAGTGACAGCATATGGGCACGACAATCTCCTATTATCATAAGAATAGATCAGGTACCTCGTCGCGTGGAGGGAAATAACAAGTGTAAATATGGCAGACAAATGTGGCGAAATGTGCTTCATCTCATTCAATTATCAGAGTAGTAAAATATCTAATTATGGCTTCCAGCTTTTATAAAAAAAATTGTTCTAAAGTGTTCAGTAAATCTTTCTATACAGAGCGTAATCTTAATTCAGTATAAATGTGCTTATAATTCAATGTAAGCTGTAATATGTTGTAGTAAGTTTTAAGATAATAATATAATAATGACCTGTGAACTATTATAAAGAAAGTGTAATACTTCATAATAATTATAATAATAATAATAATTCATAATTAAAAAATATTATAAACATTTAAAATGTCATCATTAAATAAAAAGATTTCTGTCTTTTCACTTATTCACGTGGTTCACTTCTTTTCATATGCGATATTTTAACACGATTTTTATGTGATTTTTTTCAAATTATGTATTTATTTCCATATCATTTTTAAACGATTCACTTATTTTCATGTGATTTTTTTTAAACAATTTATTTATTTCTCATATGATTTTTAATATGGTTCATTCATTTTCACATCTGATTTTTCCCCACATGATTTGGATAATTTACATAAATTTTTTAAACATGATTAATTTTTTTTTTTTTTAATTATATAATTTTTTTTACATTCATTTATTTTCTTCTGATTTTTACACCATTCCTTTTCACAAGTGATATTTTTACACATGACTCATTTATACTTCACTTTTATGCACTTTATTAGTTATAAAGCTTGTGCAGTATAATGAATGAATATAATTGTAATTAATTACTTTAATAGAGCTTTATGAGTATTCATTATCAGTGCGCAAGAACAATAATGATTTATGTATATGGGATGCACAGAAAGTCTTCAATTTCGGAGGAAGTTTGAAAGAATTGGCAGTAAAGTAATTAAAGGAACCAATGTTTCAGGCGACAGTTCATTACTTCTGATTAAACATGTGAGTGATTATACACAATATTATACATATTTCTTTCACTTATTTATAGACACACTGTCAGTGCTGTCGTTCTAATGCATTCATCTGGGCATGTGAATTCAGCAGTGATTGAGTTATTTAGGTTAATCTCTCTTTGGCTGTTCAACATTATCAGGAGTGCAGAATGAACTCGGATTCAGAGCAGCAGTGGGAGTCCTGGAGTGTGTGAAGCCATAATGAAGTACATGTGAAAAGCTTCAGCGGGTTACTGTCCCAGATAACATGGGGCTAATTGAAGATCGGTCATGGCTCTCGAATGTTTGCCTGAAATATGAAGGGCACACAGAGAGATGAGCACACTAAAGCCAGAAACAGCAGTCAAGATCAGATTAAACCCATTCAACTCGCATGATGAGCTCAGCTGCTGTGTGTGTCGAATGTGAGTGTGTGTGTGTGTGTGTGTGTGCATATGTTTTTTTTGTCCAACTTAGAAATATCTTCTCATCCCCTTTCTTAACTCTATTATCAGAGCTGGTGCTGGTTCAGTTTTTTACTTTGAAAAATTGTTCAGCAACCTCTCGAGTTGGGGTCAAGGCCTCCTAGACCTCGGACAGGACCCTTTTGTGGGCGCGTAGCAGGAATACACCCAGGAAGACATGCCAGTTCATCACAGAACACCACGCACACACACATTCACACATTTATTCACATCTAGAGGCAACATAGCTTAGCTAATCCACCTACCAGCATGTTTTTATTTAAAGTGAAGTGAAGTGACTTTGTGGCCAAGTGTGGTGACCCATCCTCGGAATTTGTGCTCTGCATTTAACCCATCCAANATTTTAGCTGCGGTGCCCGGGGAGCAGTTGGGGGATCGGTGCCTTGCTCAAGGGTCTCACCTCAGTCGTAGTATTGAGGGAGGCAGAGAGCGCTGGTCATTCACTCCCACCACCTACAATCCCTACCGGACCCGAGACTCGAACCCACAGCCTTCAGGTTCACCTTCAGGTTACAATTTTTTGGGAGGTGGGATGAAACCGGAGAACCCGGAAGAAACCCACACAGACACTGGGAATACATGNGCAGAGAGCGCTGGTCATTCACTCCCCCACCTACAATCCCTACCGGACCCGAGACTCGAACCCACGACCTTCAGGTTCACCCTCAGGTTACAATTTTTTGGGAGGTGGGATGAAACCGGAGAACCCGGAAGAAACCCACACAGACACTGGGAATACATGGAAAACTCCATACACACACAATAACCCAAGCTCAGGTTTGAATCTAGGACCCTGGAGCTGTTAGACGGCAAAGCTATACTTTTCTTTTTCATACAAAATCAAATCCTTCAGTATTTACTAGGGCTGTAACACAATACCACTATTTGTATCTGTAGCTGTATTCGGATTTAAACTTGAAGTGGTTGTGGCTTAATATAGACTTTTTTTTAGTTAAATATGGACTCTTCCACTATGCCCCCAGAAGCACTGGAAATGATAGCATGGTGTGTGACACTTCCTCAGCCTCAGCTATATCACTCGAGGAATGGTTTTTAATCTCACTTACAAGCCTTTTTGTTGTTGTTGTTGTACCTGCCTGTGATATGATGAATTTAACTGGTTCTATATCCCAAAATATAAACTAATATCCTAATTTAAACTTCTGTGACCCTGACCAGGCAGTTAATAATGACTGTTAATAATGAATTTTCATGTTAATGAACATGTTTTTTATTTGAGCTTCATATTTGACGTCTCAGTAATGTCCACATGAAAGTAAAAACCTCCTGTTCGTACAACTTTTTGCTTTTTGTTGTCCTTGGGAATCCCATTCCCATCTATATCCGTATTTGTATCCATTTATAATGCGTTATCCATTCAATCTGAATGCATCTATACACAGCACCAAGACCTTGCCAAAGATGAGAGATTAATGTTTTTACTGATATTAGGCTCTATGTTCTGAAGGTTTAGCTACTTGAAGTGTTTTATTAGCATTACATTATGAATGTTACCAAATTTAGAGCTATCATTGTAAATTATTTTTGTTTTTTTTTCCCTCAGACAACTATTTAAAGCTTGCAATAATATTTTTTACGTTCGTTATCTTGAGGAACCTCTGTTCACATGGTTGGTAACTTTTTTTTAATGGTGGTCAGTGGAAGATGTGTTGTCATGGCAGTGACATAATGCCATAATATCACTGGGTTCTTGGTTCCAGACCAGCAGCATTTTGGTGCTGGAACCAAACAAAATCTTCCTTTATGGTGGAAAAGCATGGGGAGGCTCGAGATTAGGTACATTTCTTAATCTCATTAGGATCCAGCCAGTGATGTCTCATTCAGTACCAATGCCTTCAAATGAGGGAGAAGTAGGTAAAAATCAATCAGGCATCGAAAGATCTTCCAGCTTCGTCTTTCTTTCCATAACCCAACTGACTCATTAACTTCAAAGCCACTGATAGGGGTTTTAATTAAGAGCAATGCAACACAGACACACTGATAAGGCTCTCTTCCATCTCTTGCTCTCTGACTCCCACATTAGACATGCATTATAGCTTCATCTATAGACAATCACACATGATTACTAATCACCAGGCCGTAAAGCAGCCTATATGGCATCGGTGGTCAGTGGTGGGAGCTTTTGTGTGTATTTTGTTTATTTGGATCCCTATTAGTTCCCACAATAGTGAGAGGCACTCTGCCTGCAGTCCACACTAACACAAGCCAATCAGTGCTGTATAATGTTTCTATTGTACAAGCCCACAGCACTTCACATGTCAGTATTTTCCCTGGGTCCTGCACACCTGAGTCGGCTTATGAGGGTCTTGCTAATTAGCCGAGGAGCTGCATCATTAGAGCAAACACTGAACTTTGCAGCTTTGTGAGAATGAGGCCTAGTTCATACTAACGTGGGTAAATTACAAAATGCATTTTTTCTTATCTATCCACACTAAAGCAATGTATTTTGACAGTATTATTGACATATTTCAATGACTGCCTTTTTGATTCTGCTCTCCAAAGTAGATAGATCTGAAAATGCCACTTTCACCCTGTAGTATGGAAAAAAGCGAAACGTTTTGAATAAGAATAACTTTTTGAAAATGCTGATGTCTAATTGTCATGTGACCTCTAAAATTCCACAATGGTGGAACCTGTTGTGATACTGTTTTCTGTATCTGTGTTTTAATTTCATAGTTTGAGGGTGGCATGGTGGCACAGCAGGAAGTGTAACAGCCTCACAGTTCCAGAGGTTTGATCCTAAATTTGGGTTCTATGTGCAGTTTCGCATGTTTTCTCCGTGTGGGTTTCCTTCATTTTCTTCAGTTTCCAGTAGATGGCTTAGACTCTAAATTGCCCCTAGGGGCGAATGATGTCCCATCCATGGTGTGTTCACACCTCACTCCAAGGGATAGACTCAGACACCACAACCCTGACCAGAATAAAACAGTTACTGAAGATGAATGAATGAATTTCATGATGATCTGCTTTATATTGTATGCAAGTGACATTGTGGTGTACAATAAAGCATGTTTTATGTTTATGGTGGAAATGATGTACAGGTCATGTCTTTGGACATGCAGAGGACAGGAAACTTTTAGAAAACAGAAGAATGACATGAGAAAGCAATTAGTTTCAACTGCAGTGTGAACCAAACATGGCATATAGCGTTTTTTAGTAGATGCGAGCTGCTAAGATGAGCTGTGAGGCACAAACTGAGCCAAAAGACAGAGCTGTAATGCTGTGGTGTTTTGGATAGACAAAAAAAAAAAAAAGATCAAATAATCATTAATTTAGTGCCAACACCATCCTTGGGTTATTTCTATTTGGGTGCTATACAAACTAGGCAATGGCTTATTGACCTTTTTCTGTCTTTGTAATTCTGATCATTAAATGAAAGTGTTTTCATACCAACATGCCCCTCAGCCAAGGTGTTGGGTTTGTTTAATTATGTACAGTGTTGAAACAAAACTAAACCAAATAGCAAACAAACCAAAAGTATCAATTTTGCTTTGATTTTGACTTGGCAAATGGATTCATATGTGTCAAAGCGCACTAAAACACACTATAGAAGTGCCATCTAAGGAGCCCCATAGATAGGGAACAGCGCTGGCAGTGGGGGACCGATGGCACGGTGGTGTTGTGGTGTTGTGCTCCCCAGGGTGGATCTGCTTCCCTGCCTGTGTGTAGAGGTGAGCTGAACCGCCCACCGCTGGGATCAATGGCAGGCCAGATTAATTGCAGGCTACGGTGGAGCGGCGCGCCGGGAGCACACAGTGCTTACAGGCAAACACACACACACATACACACACATATTCAGTAGACAGCATCCATCAGCATGCAGGATCCCAGATGAACATCTCTACCCCCCGGAGGCGCAGCTCTTTTGTCTCCAGGTAGCCGAGACCTGGCAAGCGGCCCACTGCCTGCCTCTTTCATGTGGGCGAGGGGAATTATCTCCCTTTATGTGTGGATGTGTGTGATTCATTCAGAGGTAGCTTCCATATCTGTGCACTGGAACAGAGCCAGCCACCTGTGAGCTTTGTGTGTGCTGTTGTATGTGTGTGTGTGTGAGGGCCCAGTGTACCGGCTCCTGAAATGTCTCTAAAGCGGAGCACACAGAGTGCCTGCAGGGTTAAAGAGATGAACGAGCAGAGAAAGCAAGGGAATAACAACCTGGCTCACTTTAATTAGTGTGTCTGTGTGTGCGGTGCTCCTTTTATTTTGTATTTGCACAATTAAGAATACGGAAGGTACATGCCTAAAGTGCACAGGCCTTTACTTTAAGGCGACATTAATGACCGGTATTTCCCTGTTCTTCAAAGAGACCTCGCATAAAGAGTCTCTTAAACTAATGTGAAAGGTATCAGTGGAGATCCCCATGGTGGAGCAACGCTCAGAATACCTTCCATTTCTCTGAGCTAATTTATAATCTATGCCATTTGACTTTTCATTTCGTAACATTTTTCACATAAGATTAAAAAATAGAGTATAAGAAAAAGTAGTAATGTTAACCTCTCCTTGATGGAATATGATATAAATAAGTTTATTACATTACATCACATTATGTGCCTTAAGCCTCCATGACTGTAGCCCCAATTTCCCTGTTGCTGACTAATTTAGGGGCTCGGCGACTGTCCCCACCCAGCTCGGCAACTACTCTTCGCTCTCTGCTGAGTCTGATGTTTTCAAGGATGTTTGATATTCATGCAGATGAATCATGTATTGTGAGCCTCTCTACAATAAGTAGGAAGAACAACAATGAGCCAATAAGATTCTGAAGGGAAATCAAATTGAGCTGCTCTCATGCGCAGCAGAGTCCTGAATCCAGTTGATCACCCATCCACTGTATTTGTGTGGCAGACCGAGGGCAAAATGTAAGCCCAATAATAATAATGCATATATAAATTATTAGGCAAGACATATTCAAATGGTTGTTATGAGCAGCAAAAATCAAAACAAACACATGATTCCCAGTGACAGTAGATACATACCTCTCTAAAGCAAACATGACTGGTAGGCTTACTTAAGTCAGTACAAATAATATTAAAAATAACTCCCAAGATAAGGTTAAAAATCAAAGAATACAACAGACTCAAATAGTGAAGTCATAAATGTAATTGAGGTTTTTCTCTCTTTCATGTAAAGACAAAGCAATGCACTTGTATTTGTTATATCATCTCACATCTCATGAAAGGTTTTGACAAAAGCTTTATCTAAATCTTCCACCACTCCTTTACGCAATGTGTATCAATATGTTACAATATTATATACGATAGATAGATAGATAGATAGATAGATAGATAGATAGATAGATAGATAGATAGATAGATAGATAGATGTAGCCTGTAGATTTATTGTTTGAAAACCAAATAAATGGAGGCAGGAATCTGATCTCGACCAAGGTGGTTAACCCAACGGGGCAAAGGAACAAAGTTAATTCAAGCACTTTTTCCATGTATGACATAACAATGGTGTAAACATGCCACAAGCTGTGATTACGTTGTTACAAGGCTGAAGACAGATGTAGTTGATGTGGTCCCTATGCCAGATTCTGTTCATGGAAAAGTTCCCATTTGGGCTGAATCTTGTTTTTTTGAATTTGCAGCAGTGATCTCATAAAAAAATTCATGCCAATTCAAACAAATGTGTCTGGATTTCATTTAATTTCATACAAAGTAAAACTTTTAATAAAATCTACAAATGTTAACCTGAACCTCCATCCTTAACCTTGACCTTGACTGCAAGACAACCGTTGTTTATGTTCATAGATATTATTGTATCCCTGTTGTTCTGCTTTATTTTCTTGTTATTATTTATGCATTTTCAATAACCAATTGATCTTGGTTAGGGTCCTGGTGACTCTGGAATCTATCTCATCTCGTTGTCTGAGAATACACACCAGTGCATTTCAGGGTACCATGTACACACATACACACTCATTTACATGTAGGGGGAAATTTAGTGTAGCCAGCCCACCTACTGGTATGTTTGTTGGAGGTTGGGAGAAACCAGCAAACCCAGAGGAAAGCCAGAGAACACTACCTACTGCACCATCATTCATTTTCCTTGATTTTAGCAACAGTGTCAAGCGACAGCTCAACAATTTTCTCAGTTCTATGCAAATTAGATATGGCAGAGTAAAGTAGCAAGTCCAAACACTTGGCTTGAATGATTCCTTGGACCAATTCTATGATCTGTGGTCCGACATGTCTTCAGTTCCCCACTCCCAGTTTTAGTTCCTACCTGTAGTTATTTCTCGTTTACTCTTTAGCATGCAAAAAATGGAAGAACAACTTACAGTCATGGTTCCATCTTATAAATACCAATTAAATATGCATAGAGACATTGTGAAGAAAAATAAAGCCTAGAAGGAAGTAATGGAAATCATTTGAGCCTCTGGTAAGTGTTAGTGTTAGCTTGCTTTGCTAATCTAACAACCAATTTTCACACTGAGTAATGCACTATTTAATTTGTCTTTAACTATTTAACTTTAGAAGCTCTAAAGTTAGATGTTTAGAAGTTCTTGTCAGAACAACAACAACTGGACAGTGTATGCCCATGAGCAACAACATTAGCGGCCACAGAATAGAAACAGCAATGAATGTCAATACACTGTAAAATCTGTAATCAACAAAACAATAAATCGCTGCACTCGGATATCATCCAAGAGCAGATGTCTATATCAGACATGCTCCTAAGTGGTCTTGGAACAAAGGAGTGCAAACAATTCTGGTGTTCATCACTTTCCTGAAAAGTTTTAGCCTATCAGTGAGATCTACACCTGTGGCCCCCAGCCTGGCTCGACCCCTGTATGTTTTTGTGTGGCCTGTTCAGAACTGTGACAAGTGGCCCCTATTGTGGCACCAGTGAGCTACTCGGGGCTGTTTATGTGGGAATTGGGCCTTGTGCAGCTTCAATGGTCCCTCATTGTCTATTCTCTCACTACTAACCTATTGCAGAAGCACACATGCTTTCTCAAGTTACCTAAGCCTCTGTAAGAGTGTGTTTGGATTATGTGTAGTGAACATACCCCAAACATTATCTTGTGTTTTAAAGTCTAAGTGGTTAGAGCATGTGCAGGTGCTTTCTGCTGTCTATATCCTACTAGTTACAGTAAAAGAAAAATACCCAAGAATCCATCTTTGTTGCATAAAGCTAAATTTGTTAGCAATCATAAAACTAGATTGATGTAATGGCGCATAATGAAATCTTGCGAGTGATTGGCCTCGATGAAATTTGCCATCATTTTGTAACATCAAAGAGAAATGCTTTATTGATTGCTGCCTAGTCACTATCCTGCTCGGAGATAGAAATCTCGTGGCTTTGATGTGAGAGTGTCTGGGTCTTACATCAGAGCCTGGGTCAACAACCTTGAAAGGCGAGCCTATTAAGAAAAAGTAACAAACACATCGCACTTTTAGAGCAGAAAGAGATAGGACGAATCTCTATATCAAATAAACATTGCTTCTTTGCTGATTATAAAAGAGCAGCAATGCAATTAAGATGCTATGCACTTGCTAGATTAGCTTTGTACACAAATAGGCCGTCTTTGTTCGACAAACACAAGGTAAACACTGAGCCATCTGAGTGTGTGTGTGTACATGTGTGTGTGTGATCTACCGAAAAGGCCTGAGCGAGCCGGCACATCAAAGCACAAATGAAGCCTGGTCTTCCTGTTGGATAAAGCCAGTAAACTACTCGACGCTATTAAAGCCGCAGTCTACCTTCATGTGCGTTATCTTCACGGCTGTTAAGCATCGCTCTCTTCCACTTCTCTGACTCATATCCAAAAAGCTTTTAAAACTGGGAGGAAAAAATCACTACTTCCAAGCCTCTGCAGGTTCATTTCGAACATGCCCAAGGCCCTTTCACTACTCCCCAACTAAAATTAAGAAATTACAGTAATGGAAGTATGGTAATAATAGGTTGAGTTGAGTCACGGATGAGGTTTTATTGTAAAGATACACTATAAAGCCATATTTAAGTTGATTGTTAAATGATTTTTAGATAAAACATTTCTCTCTAATGTTGTTTAATGTTTTTTAAAATAGTTTTGTGATCTTTAAATTAGAGCCACAATATGTAAAAGGCTACAATTTGCAAAAATAAAGGGAGTAAAGTGGGACTCTACTTTACTTTACTGATATTAGTTCATCAATTTCCCAAAATGACTGTTTTCCAGGCACCAAGAAGTTTATTTATTAAGTTTTTTACATTTTATTCATAAACCGACATAAAATTTGCAGTTGCATTCATGTGATTAGTGTTGTTTTAAATGATATATAGGGATATTTATAGAAACTGTTATGTGAAAATCTGAACATCAGGTGTGCTACCGTTAGTTAATTAATTGAATTAACATTTTTGAAAAAAAAACAAAAACTTGTTGGTATTGTTGCAGTACATTTAAGTATCAGTTATATCTTATACAAGATTTTTTTTTTCTGCACTACCAGTCAAATGTCTGGATAAACCTGTTCATAGAAGGTCTTCATTTTATCATATGACATAGCACATATGGAATTATGCAGTGATCAGGAAACATATTAAACAAATCAGAACTATTTTATATTTATATCTTCATCATTTCTAATAATATTCCTGATGAAGCGTTTCATACTCTTGGCATCGTCTCAACCAGATTCATGAGGAACTTCACCCAGGAGG